>JAXQQM020083790.1:0-207550 GCA_034641835.2 Pinus albicaulis | reverse complement strand
AGACAGCTCCTTTTCTGTTTGGGATGGTGGCTCCGACTGGATTTAAAGGACCAGTTTCCTTATAACTGAGTGGATTGGATTGGATGGGTGGAAATGGGACTAAATTAACAGAAATAAAACTATCTAATCTAAGCTAAATACTAATAAAGAAATTCTAATACTAACCCGGGTAATTATATGTGAATACAACTTAAGATTGTTTCAATCTAATAATAACCATGAAAACGTATTATTAATCAAATTGAAATATGCAGAAACAAATAAAGATAACTCTGTTTAAGAAATTAAACAGAGTTATATTAACATATTGCATTCATCATGTATACCATTTATATATGCTTATAAAAGATAACATTTCAATTATACTCAGAAATGATATATAAAAGGAAACGTTATGAAAACCAAATATATAAATGATAGCAAATTCTTCAAATGAATACCATATAACAGAGAAAATCAACAGTGAACAGATAGAAATACCTCATTCATCTTGAAGACTGTCAAATGAAATGTGATACTCTGATCTAGTAACTCTGATGTAAAATTAAATCCAAAGGTACAGAAATGCAACACTTCAAAGATAATTTCAGCACAAAAATCACCAGATGTGATCCTTCATAAAATATTATAAGGAATGGAGTACAGAAATGTTAGCCCCAAGTCCAAAAAATATTACAATTTCGGATCCTTCTCTAAATGCATGAGAGGGATTTAAATAAGGAATTGCATAACAAAATCCTACTACTATTGCTACAATCTATCAAATTAAAAACTGAAAAGCTATCTTGAATGAAACTGATTCATTGTTTCTCTCTCTCGCTTGATGAAGCCAAGTTGCAAATCTTCAACATATCTTGGAGTCTCGGTGGATGACTCATTTCGGAATGCAGCTGTCCAGCATAGGTGGCATCGGAAAATTCTGGAATTAAACAATCAACGACATTTGAAAGGAATTTGATAGCCATTTTTTGATTGTTTGGTTTGATTAAATGAGTCCACATACTGTCCCAGGATATTGTTTGAAGTTTGTTGATTTGTTGACTTTTCTTCTCCATTTCTTCTCTCCATCTGTTTTCAGTTTCTTTTAATTTTGGCAAACTGCCAGGAACACAGTCTGAAATGAGATTGATTGAGTATAAGCTGTCATTTATGAATTGCGTGATATTATTCATCATACTCCTGGCCCTTGATATTGCTCTCTCAGCTTTCATTATTTCATGTTCCCATTCTGTAAACAAGATTTCTTTGTGTTTTTCCTCTATTCTAGGAAGATTGGCTTCTTTTCCCTTTTATGTGTCTTGCCAATTGAGAAATTCGGAAATCTTTTCATCAGCATCATCTATTTCTTGTCTGAGAGTAATAACATTTTGGATCAAAGATGAAGTAATATCACAAAAAGGTTCTGCCTGTGACAGCTTTGCACAAAATTCTTTCAATTGCTGAGACAATAGTTTATTAGCCTCCAGGGCTTCTGTTTTGAATTCACTTAACTTCGGGAAATCTTTAAACTTATCCAAAGTTGCTTGAAATTCCTTTTCTTGAATCATTTTTGCATTTTTCTCATTTTGTAACAGACTTTGTAACTTAGAAATTTCTTCATTTAGTTGTTGTTGTTTGCCTAAGAGTTGTTCATCAACTTTCTTCTTTTCTTCAGCAAGCTGTTTTTCCAATTCTTTGGACCTAAGTGTCTGATTTTGTAGTTGTTGTTGCAATTGGGTAATCTGTTGCTGATTTTCCTTAGCTTGCTCTTCAAGTGAAGCTATGTGGAGATCTTTCTGAGTTATCATCTGAGAAACTTCTACAGCTTTATCAACTGTCGCAGCACTATAAGCTCCTGCATACTGGGATAATTTTGTGAGGTCTTCGGATGGATTCACCTCATTGTTTTTGTAAACAATATTCATAAACTCTTCCGATGGAGTAGAAAACATGTCTTGTTCTGTCTTTCTTCTTTTTCTTTGTCTTCTAACAACAGCCTTATGTTTGGGGCTGTAAAATACATCTAAAGGAGGGATCTCCTCGACCTTCAATACAATCTGCCCTGTCGGATGTTCAGGAATGATTTCAACATCCTGCTCTATTTGTTCTTTATCTTTATCTTGCAATCCCAGCTGTTGAGCAAATTGATCATATTGTTTTAATAACTGAGAAGAAACATTAAGATCAACAGAAACTATAATCTCCTTAGTTTTTTCTTTTCCTTTTTCTATATCTATGTTCTGCTCAGTGCTTTTGCCATCCGATCCACCTTTTTGATTATGCACATCATCATCGGTACTTGTGCATAATAATATTGTCTGAGCAGTAGACTGCTGACCAGTATTTTGATCGGATTTATCATCAGTATTTCCCTTTTGGGCATCAGGGACCACCTTTTGAGTATGTACAGTTGGCTGGTTAACAGCTGATTGTGTAATGACTTTGCCAGTAGATGTTTCTACTAGCGTTTTGCTGGATGTACCTTCTGTCTCTGACCCTTGTGTTGGAATTCTTAGTTGGTCCAGAGGAACTCTTAACAATCTCTGACTTCTGAATAACAAAAATTTATTCATTTCCTCCTTTTGGAATTTAGACTTGGCTAAATCATAAATTTGAGGAAAATTATCCAAAGAAACAAACAAATCATCAAACGGATCTGGCTCATGCTCAAATCGAGCAATTGAAACTGAAGCAGTAACATTAAAGGCTATCTGTCGCAGATCATATTGTCTTCCAGGAATGGTTGCAAATTTACAACCTTTTATCTTGGAGACTTCTTTTTCAGCATGCTTGAAGTCATTTAAAGTAAACTGACCACAATTGAGTGGGAATTGAGGCCACATTCTCTTCTTACTGTTATTCAAAGACCTAGATATTCCTTCAACTGTTAATTGATAGGAAATTTCTTGAGCAAGAAGTTTGTCTGGAACAAAAAGAGGAAGAACATGTGGTTCCACAATACTACCAAAAACCCTGATGTATGTAAATTTCTCCTCCCCAAACCAATCTCCTATTGCAGACAAGTCGGCCTTAGCTTTTTCAGAGAATCTAGGAGGAAAGCGATTAAAAATGGTTTTGAAAACAGGGATAAGGAAACCATGACAGATTATATATACATTATCTTGGAAATGAACCTTCCAAAGTAGTTTATGATAAATATGAATTGGGGTAGGGTCTTTGGGAGTCCATTTCCATCCAAATAAGGGAAACTCGGAATTGAAACAAAGAGCATCAAGAATATAGGCACAAAAGAAAAAGGGAGTGGAATTTCCAGCGGTTTTTTCTTGTCTGTACTCAAGTATCCTATTAGCCATTCTATCAGAAAGAATAACAGCCCAATCCATGATGTCGGAATTGACAGCAGCTAGGATTAATGGGACCATTTGTATAGAAAACCTAGCTGAATTATCATTGCCAAATAATCTACACATCATGGCAGCGGCATAGCAATACAGAGGTAAAAGGGAATCTACAGAATACATACCGGATGCTTCATTTCGGTGCTTCTCTGGATTTTTCTTCCAATCTCTAATAGGATCAGATTGGACTTTGTTATTATCAACAAAGTCTTTGATAAACTCCTTGTTATACACCTTCTGCGGGTCTGGAAGGTGATACATTGCCTTTAGGTCTTCTGCTTTAAACGAGCCAAAAGACACTCCAGATGCTGAAACAAACGTTCTGTCTTGTATCTTCACACTGTCAATAACCCATCGAAGTGCATCATAATAAGGCATGATGCTCGCTCTGGCTGCAATTCGATGCAAAAATGAATTTGCAAGTGATTTTTCAGTGATCTCAGAGTCGGAATCTGAGCTATCTTCGTCTGGAATCGATGCCTTTTCCACTGTGACCTTGGGGTTTTCTCTTTCTAATAGGTTGTAGACTCCTTCCCACATCATACTCCCAAGCCCCTGGCATGATGTGTCTGTGACTAATCTTAGTTTTGTGGGCTTTTCTTTTGAAACCGTAGGAGTCTCAACAAACTTAACTGGAACAGCAGTCTTGTTTCTTCTCGCTCTCTTCGACATTTCTGCGTTTTCTATTGCTTCCCTTTGTCTGTGAATGAACGGGCTTAGTGTTCTTTGGCTCTGCAAGACAATAAACTCTCAGTCGTGACAAACAAGCAACTCAAACGGGATGATTTATGAACTTATGATTTTTATTTATTTGTTTCGTATACCGCGTAAATGCTCCTTTTGAGTCACACTCGTGTATTAAAAACCAAATCATTAACAATATTCATTTGATTCGTTATTGAATTCCCTCGTACAAATTGAGATTTGGCGCTTGTGAAATATTAAAATATTCATCCATTCTGAACTTTTCGCATGCAATAAATGACATTTATCAATCGCATCGAAAGTTTTCGAATGGCACATAAACATCACAATACGTTTTTCTCGATTGGTCGATTCCGATTGAAAACTTTTCCGATCTCTAATGGTGGGGTCTACCATATAAGATTTTAAACGAACAAATGTTTGATTTTCTTTTGAAAGCGTTTATTGTAATAACGCGCGTCGGATCGAGGAATTTTAATTGACCGTAAAGAGTTTATTAAAGAATATCCCGATTATTCGATTGCGACTGGCCGCATCGCATCGGGAGTTATACAAATAAACAATTTAAACTCTTAGCGATTGAAGATTTCCGATCGAACTAATCGCATCGAAGGATTTGAAATAAGTATATGAAACTTCTTTTAAGGGTTTTCTCTGATTCTCCAATTGCGATTGGACTTTTAAACTTGATTTGTTTTTTTATGATAAGGCCTTCTACATTGAATCGGATCATAAGTTTTGAATGTTGAATTTGTTTAGTAAACAAAAGATGAGTTTTTTCAAAACAATGAATCTTTATTTCTAAGTCTTTTATTTTTATAAAAAGAGAAAGGGACCCTATTTATAAATAAATTTTTATTTCTAAATTTTAAGAAAAAGGGAGGGTTGTTGTATAGTATAACAGGGTCATAACAGGAAGTAGAGACTGTTTAATAAGGAATCTGTCAAGTCTGCGAGCTAAAGCAGCAATTCCAGTCCTCCTGTTCCTCCAGGTAGGTTGAATCTTGGTGGTCTGAATATCAACTAGATGAGAGGCACCGAGCTTTGAGTTAAAAAAATCAGCCAATGGATCCGGGGTAGCCTGGGGGCCCCAAGATTCAGAAATACCCAATGAGAAATTCAGGTCACCCCCCAAAATGATATGGGGGACATCTAATAGAGAACAGGACAAAAGGGAATGCCAAAAATGCTCTCTATCAGAGCAAGGCCCATAAACATTAACCAGAGTAAAATCAGTCTCAGAACTACCAAAATGGACATTCATAGCAAGAACACCTGACCGGCCCCAGTAGTTTATCATTCGGGTAGTTTTATTGTTAATTCCAAGTGCACAACCTCCAGATCTTCCACGAGCATCAAGTGTAATGAAGGTCCAATCTGGTAGAAAGGAAGTTAAAGTAGCAGTCACCTCCAACCCTGCACCAAGCGTTTCTTGCAGAAATAGAATATCAATGGCCTTTTGAGCCAACAGGTCTCTGAGGGCCAATATTTTATCGGGGTTGGCCAGTCCCCTGCAATTGAAAGAGAGACAAATCATGATGAAACAGACATCAAGGGTCGCCTTTCTCTAAGGACCCGCATAAGAGATGTTTGTGTACCAGCTTCCACTTCAAAGTTTTCTCTTTTGATGGCTTTCGCTAAGGCAGAAGGTCTGCCACGAGATTTGGTGGGTATACTACCCTGACCCTTCCCAATACCGAAAGCCTCACCAGATAGTGGATTGGATAAGTATCTAAGATAGTAATTGTGCCTTGAGGAGTGAGTTTCCGACGAGGAGACTGAAAGGCAAGGGGTGGGCTCAGCAGATGTATGTTGGATGATAGGGGTGTAGGATGGAGAGGCCAAAGTGATGGTGCAGCATACCGAAGGAAGATTCAAAGATTTATTAGACACACACGATGATAAGCAAGGTAAGGAGGTGGCAGATGACAGATTGAGGGTTTCATTTACAGATGTATTAATTGGCAAAGCAATGGATGATGATATATTAGCATAATCAGAATTCAAAGGGCCAGAACAAGAAGCAGTACCCGGTATGAAGAGATCATGCTAGGAAGGGTATTGTAAGAACTATTGTATTGGAGAGCTATAATTTTTGGAGCTAGGCATCAATAGTAAAAGACCGTTTACCGAATACTTGAGCTGTGTTAAATGGTGATGTGTTACTTCTTTGTGTTAAATGTTTCCATCATTTTCCTTGCTGTGCATCTATTGATCTGATTATAAAACATAAATTTTAGAATAAGATTTGTTGTCAGAGCTCCTTAATTCTGTCTGTATTTACCATCTGAATGTTTTCTTCTGAAGTTTGGTTAAATAATTATTAACTTCTCTTTAATCATTACTGAATATCACTATTTTCTCTATATCATAATTCATGTTGCCATAGAGATCTAATTAGTACAGTTAGCTTGCCCTGTGATGCTCTTGAAATTTGATGTCACAAACCAACCCTTTTGACCCCATAGCCCAATAGATTAGCTCCTACAGACCTGCTCATTCAACCAACACATAATCAAAACAGCCAAATCTCACCATCACTGTAATTAGCCTAACATCAGCATTCATAACATAAAGATAAATTTAAATCATAAATAGAGAGAGCCCTCTATGTGTCTAGGAAGGCTAGAACCTGGATTCTAGAGTGGTTTGATGTTGTCCTCTATCCTTAATTCTTGCCAATATTATAAATTATAGGGCCACAAAATAATGGTGACCAGATTGGGGACCTATTGAAAATATTGACATTTCATTCGAATTCAGAAACCTTGGTCAAAAAACATTGTATGCTAAAAGTATTTTCCAAGATTGGCATCTGGTTATTAATGGTGGAAAAACAGTCAGACACAAGAAGGTTGAAATCCTCCACCTGGTGACTCAACGAAGTTTAGTTGATCTAAAGACTCCACTGATAAAAGAATCTAGAATTGTAGAGAACTTATAGTGACTCCATTATATTGTTGATTGTTTTCGAAATGAATTCAAGAATACAATGCAAGTATGCTCCTATGGAGAGATCAAAGATTCCAGGTTTTCCAAATCCCATGCCCAACATCGATTGGTTATAATATATTCTAGTGTTTAAAGATGAAAAAGGAGATGATGGTGCTATACATTTATTCAGGTTTCATATGCAAATCCGTAGGCTTAGAATCAAATTTCCTAAAGATTGTCTTATAAAAATGTTTGCAGTGATTTTAGAAGAGAAATATAGGTCTTGGTATGAAGATCTACCAGCTACAAGTATAAATTCTTTGAATGATGAAATATTGTAAGCTTTATAAGAAAGACCATTTCAGAACGTAGAAGTATTGTTTGAAATATCTTCTCATCATGAAGAAAGAAATGATATAGCTGTCTAGAAGTTCACCATAGGAAATATTCCTAGAAGCACAAGGAAAAGATGATAAATAGATGGTTAAGGAAGAAATTCAGCCCCTTGAACTAGATCCAACAGAGGACAATAGCGAAAACCTAACACAATCTAGTGATCTAGAAGAAAAAGTAGCAGAACTTGATGGCCCAGATTCACAAGAGCATCTTCAACTAGTAGTGTTCTATTCAGATATTGAATACCAATCTAGTTTGCCTAATGAAAGCCAAGAGTGTTTTTCATAAGAAGACCAATCAAGTTTTCTAGTTGAGGACCACTCAAATCCTCTTTCCGAGTCTGCAGACCTTGAAGAAGATCACAAAATTTCTCCTTCATTACTTTCTTCTTGGGATGTTGAAAAAGTTGCACAACATATTGTTATATCTAATGATACTTTGTTTGATTTGATCAAGAATTTGTAGCTCTCTGAAAATATTCTGTATGATAAAGGAGATAATGAAGAGCACACATAATAGCTGATTATAATGGAAAATGAGGAAAAACTAGTGTCTTCCTTTCCATTTGAAGACAATCAATTCCAACACAGAAGCAAACCAAGCTGGAATGAGGTCGGTTTTCCTATTACAAATCATCTAGAAGAACTTATGTTGCATGTTTACCACGATCCTTTGGTCAGTATATTGCAGCTATTAGTGAAGGAATAATTTGATAGGTTCATCAATAGAGCTATTGAATCCAGTGGAAAAGTTAAGTTACGATTTTTTAAATTCATTTTTTTACCTAGAGAGGTGGAATGCAAACTTCAGTTAAGTATCCATTTGCTCGACTGGTTGCATTGGAAGATTGTTATTGTTTGAGATGGTAGTCATTTTATCATATTAGAGTAGGAAGATGAGTGAAAATAATCTCAGTACTCTGAGCATATTTCCAGTTTTATTTTTGGATTGATTTTCAATTTTCATTTCAAGTGTATTCCAGACTTCAGTTTCGGCATAGTTTAGGTTTCAACATTCCAATTTTTAGGGTGCAAAAATGATCCGTGTTTGACAGTTTGCAGTGCCTATTTCTGCTATATTTTCAGTTTAGATTGAAGTACATAGATCAGAAGTTCAGAACAAATTAATAAAGTTTTCAGTTGCAAAAGTTTTGTGGCAAAGCAGGTTGCTAGCTTAAATAATCTTAATGACCAAGGCACTGGCCGCCAAATTCAGAGATCTGTGGTTCTTTGCTGCCTCGCTGGGAGGACATCATCCCCAATTGGAGCCATTGTTAGACTCCTAAAATTCATAGTATCACAAAGTGATTGAATATTTCTTACTTGCAAATTTTCATATTGTACAAAAATTTCAATATTGAAATCATTGCCAAAAAATAGAAAAAGAAACAAAAAGAAGAAGGTCAAAACATAGGGTGTTTACCTAAAGAGGTTGAAAAAGGGGTTATGTTCTAAATTTTGGGAACTAAACCAAATTCCAAGATCATTTTGGCATACTTTATGTCTTAATTATACCCAAAGTTCTGAAAATATTATTATTCCCTTATCCTAACCCCTTAAAAATTCACCTTTTCAATTTATCCTAAGTCCTACTCTACCCCTCGACGTTCATCTATTCCTTGACCCCAATGTCACATCACCACATCCCATTTGTGCTAAATTTCCTTCACCTCTCCGTAATCCCTGCACATCACCCCACATCTGACGATCCTCATCTCATTTCGGGCCCCCCCTCAGCCTCCGAACTTTAACAATGAGGGGCGCAGGGTTGGGGTTCGAAATGGGCGGTACCCAATATCACTGAGATTACAATGTGTCATTCCTAGAATACTTCGCACCCCACCCCCACCCCCCCATCCGATACCACTCACCGCCATCACCCCCTCCGAAAAGTGGTTTCCATGGTTCACTAAACTGTCACAACTTTTGATCCTTGCGAATGCTGTTGTGCCACGTCCCCGCTTACCTGTCCACTCCACCCTATCACATCCCTTCCTGTCAACAACCCGTTGCATAATAAATGGTTAGACCATTGTCCAACGAGCCCGTGCAAAGTAAATGGTTTCCAATCATCCATTATAACCCGAATTGAAGTTCGAAATTAAGGTTTATGTTATCACTCATTAGTGTAAAACTGTTTGTTATTGATAGGGTCATGTAGGTCATTCACCAAATGGATGAGGTTTCCTAAGCCATTTCAAATTGATATATATTTTTTTTGCATTTTTGAAGCCTATCCTATTTTTAATGTCTACCTCCATCCATGCCACTTTAGTCAAATCAATCCCATATCATGTCAGTTGTCATTCCCCACACATTTAAAGTCAAAAGTGCACACCTATCAATTTTTAAGATTTTCGTAGCAATTTACACAGGAAATCCGCAGATTTTGCTATGAAACTGCCTAATAATTTCTTAGCGAATCTGTTAGAAGCCTAACGGTCTTCGCTACGAAACTGTGTTTTTTAGCTAGGGTTGTCAGAGTTATATGAGGTGTCAGATTATGATTATAAGAGTAAAGGTGGAGGTCATTCAAGGTCATTCTGGTAAGTTTCAAATGTACACAATCATGTTTGATGTCATAATGATCCTTTTTGATTGCATGTGCTATAATTAAAACCCAAGCTGTCAGTTAACCTTTTTAAAACCTCATCCCAAACAACCTTTTGTCATATTATTGTTGATCATTACATGTGAGTCGATCCCTGGAGAGTTTCTTCATCAATCAAAGTAGGTTGCTGTCAATTTCAAAGTCTGCAGGAGTCATCAGAAAGTAAGGCAGTGAAGAATATAAAGCATCCATGACTGCAAGAAAGAAAACGAACAAGGGTGGCCATTGTCACAGGTATGAACCCATGGATTTGAAATTGCTCAATGAAGAACCTACTGCTATGGAGGTTTTTAGGAGGACTGGTTGCTTGAAATTTTGCTAGAGGTTGCAGGGTTTTCAGGCACAAGTTTCAAAGGATTTTGCCACCAACTTCACAAGAACAACATCAAAAGTTGGAATTCTGAATATCACAGTGACACCAAAGAGCATATTAATAGCTACAGGAATCCCTAGAGTTGGTGAAGAGTGGTTTAAAGGTACCAAATTCACAATGTAAGATTGTAAAGAGTTTCTCAAGCAAGAACACAGTGAAGTTGATTTGACCAATGCTATCCCTGGGAGTTTTATGGAGGAAAATTATGCAAAAATATTGATGGCCATTCAAAAATATTTCACTCGTGAAGGAAGATTTCACATGGTTAACTCATATCATCTTAACTTGTTCTGCATTTTGTAAGTAAGAGATCACTTGAATTACCTTTATATTTATACAAAAGTCTAGGGAAAATGTCAGATAAGGTTCAAATCAAGACAAAAGGTAATGGGACATATCTTTTTCATCATGGTCTAATAAAGTTGTTAGTGTTGGAAGAATTGAGAAGGTTAGACAAAGATTGGATTTCATTCTTGTTTATGAGTGGTTATGAAATTAATGTGGTCACTCCAAAGAAAACCTTAAAACCTAGAACTACTACATCACCAGCTGTGGCAGAAGAAGTTGAAGAAGAAAAAAGATCATCCCCTGCAGATAAAATGGACATAGGAGCATAAAATCTACAAGAGACTGACACCCCTCAAGCAGCACCTGTAAAACAGAAACATACAGTTAAAAAACACGACAGCAAGAGGATCACTAAAATCCAGACATTGGCCAAAGGAAAACAGAAGGATATCCTTCATGCAATTGACATTGAAGAGTCACCAATAGTGCAAGTTGAAGATATTGAAGATGGTGGAAGAAAACTGAAGAAAGGTAAAACTGCTAGGAAATTAGATTTTGCAGGTGATGATGCTAGCTTTATATTTCAGCCAAGGAAGCCAATGACCAGACATGCAAAGAAGGCCGTGGAGAGAAAAAAGACAGAGAAAACTATACAGCTAGTAATGTTATAGGTCAATTTGGGCATCATTCCCAATTCCTTGGTTAACTGAGCATCATCTCTAGGACCAATGATCAAGGGTCTATCATTCCCTATCATTTCAATTGCTACATGCCCTAAGATAAGAAACAAGACAGTTCAAGCAAGACTTTTATCAAGTAAGAATTTCCATGGTTTGAAGCTTATTATATAGCATATGAGAGCTCACCAACGTAGGCTCTAAGGGGCCTAAGTGCATTGCATATGCAGGTAGCCCCATGCAAGGATACTCTGAAAAGCACTTCCCGACATTCACAGCTGTGTTGGTCACATTGGGAGCAAAATTCTCATTGTTCTGGAATCTCCACTTGGCCAGTACCTTCTAGAAGAGTTCACATGTGTCAAGCTTCGGATCCAAGTGTCCATTTGACATCTACATGAATGGAAACATGTCTTGCCTATTTTTGGAAAGCTATTGATTGCAAAACAACCTACAGTTCATCTATAAATTGAACACAGATCTAAGTGTTTGAGAAGGAAGAATTTGAGTAGAGAAATGATGGAGAATTTTAAACTAAGAGCTTGGTTTATAGAGCTACTGCTAGAGAGATTTATGCTGTGATGAGGTTTGGGAACTATGTTGGAAGGTCACTCCAAATCAGTCACTAGGTTGTAACCTCTCCTTCTATCATCAATAAAGAGTACTTCTTGTTTTTCCCTACATGCATCTATGTTAATTTTGATTTTCCATATTGTAAGATCTTGGTTGATGAATGTAGTTTATGCTTAACTGATTTAGCTAATTAGCCTGAATAGATATCTATATTATTGCATCTTCTACTGTTTCAGTGTTCTTTCTTGCAGGAAACATTTAGCCAACAAACCGCTTGAATTTAAGGCTGTAGTAGAAGCGACAGAAGGAGTCATTTGGAAGCAAATGAAACAAGTAAGCATCCAATCCTCTCTGTGTATCTGTTCCGAGTTACGAGAAATGGTAGTGTATTCTTTCACCTATTGTTCTAGACTAACACCTATCTAGGGAAGCATAATTTTTCCGTAGATTACAATTCTGGCCCAACAAACAGGTGACTCCGCTGGGGAGAATTTCTCTTAGTTTTAGGCGTTTTAATCTCTGACTTGCTTTGATTATCCACCCAGTGGTATTTTTCCTTGCCTAATGCACCCAATGCACCCCTAGTTAGGGCACAGTGCTTTGTAAAGCATTGTCTCCCTTCCAAGTCTGCGTTGCAAAGCACTATCTCCTCTTGGAGACTGCGTTAGCTCCTGAAAGGGACCAAATTCCCTTGAAATTGACTTTGCAACTTGCTTCAATTTTGTTTGCTGCTGTGTTCTGAAAAGTTTGATGCTCAATTGACCAGTGTCTCTATATACTTCTTCCTCCTTTGGCTGAAAATTTGTTCAATGTTTGTTTAGAAAATTTTTTCTTTATCATTTACAAGTTGATTTCAAAGTATTTTTTATGGTCGCATTAAGAATCATTTGCTTTCAAAATAGGAAATTGTCATAAAATCTTCATTTCCTTGATAGGAGAAATTGTTGTTGAAATCCTCATTTTTCCTTCAAAATAGAAATTGTTGTTTGTATTCTTTGTTTCTTGAAAGTAAAAAGCATTTCGATTATTGATCTAATGCACCTAGTTTCTTTTCTGCATTCATAACATTAAGGAAACTGAAAAGAAAAACTTGCATTTGCATGTAGGATTGTGTGTTTTTTTGCAAAAGGAACATCAGGAAATCTGCATTTAGTTTGTGATTCATTGATTTTGTTTTTTTTCATTGATTTGTTTTCTCAAAAATTATTTTCTCTTTTTCAAACAAACTAGCGTGCTCTTCCCTTAGTAGCTAGGTTCTTTATTGAAAAAGCTGAAAGTGAAAGTTTGTTTATCATTCTTAGCTTGCATTTTAGGAATTTCATATACATCATCGTGGTGAACCTAAAAGGAAAATTGTTAAGCAAGATCAACATAAAATAAATCTCAATTTACTTAACAACACATTGGAACCTTAACAATAACATTTAGAAGGTCTAGGCTAGAGACGTGTTTTGGTGTCGTAAAACATAGCAGCTATCGTTAACTTGTCTACGATACATTCCGAGTGTGATACCTCACTCCACGTACGTAATTATATCGTAGGTTGTCCACGTACTCTCGGGTATATCAGGCAGTGTTATAGTATGATAAGTATAAAGGGGTGCTCTCACTGTGCGGTTTCACATCAGAAAACACTAATACGGACTTGGACCTCCACGTACCTTCGGGTATATTTGGGAGGACAAATTTTAGGTGCTATCCATCCATAGTGAACCAAGTTGGCTGCCCTAAAATTGTGATACATCGAACACAACATTCAGGGAGATTACCTGGCTGTACTTCTTGGTTCTCCAAGAGGTATTCTGCAGTTCACAATTTCTTGGTAAACCCTTTTGCCTAGCATTACCCTCTTTTTTTTATTTGTTTTTTGGTTAAAATAAATCAGTAATCGTGGAAGAAAAAAATCCTACCCCCATTTTTTGTGTAGATTAGATTTAAAACCACCTTTACCACCTTTAAAACCAGTGTCTCTATATACTTCTTCCTCCTTATGGGTCAATTCCTTTAAGTACCATATCAACTGGAATCCCAGCATTCAGGGAACAAAATTTTCCATCTTATTATCCTCCTTATTCTGGGGGGCAACCTTTGGTCACCCAATACAACAGTACTCAGTCACATTTTGGTCAAACTAATGTTGACATGAATGTTTGTCAATGGCAGCCCACTCTGCCTATCCAACCACAAACGGTTGTACATTCGTATCAACCAGTTCAACTTGTTACACACACTTCATACTGCTTGTTAATACATCTATACCCCAGTTACAGAATCAAATATTGTACATCAACCTTATCAGGCAAGTTCTTCGACTCAATATTATCAAATGTTAGGTCAACAGACTCAAAATCCTTTGGTTAATTTAAAACAACCTGTATCAAGGATCATTTATTCACAAGCTGGTGTACCATTTTATGGGATGTCACAAACGCAACCTGGTTATACATGTCAAATGAATCCAAATTACACTAATTTGGGTTATAATATTGGTGGAAAGACCCTTTGGTAGCCATAGACGCAAATGCCTCAAACTTCATATCAACAAGTATCATATCTAGGTTTTGGTCAACAGAACTCTCAAGCATTTGCCATGCAAAAAAACCCCTATCTGGGTTACCAACAGCAAATTCCATATGCTACTGCTCAAGGACCTATTGCCCAAGAAATTCCATCTTATCCTGGCTATGCTCAACCTGACCTTAATCGATAGTTGCCTTTTTTTGCAACCTTGGAATTACTAGATTTAAACTCGTTAACCAATGATCCTATCAATTATGCTCCTTGGTGGCCGGTGATACCTCATAAATTACCCTCTAATATTCCTAAATTCAATGGAAACCCTAGAGAAGATCCATCAACTCATGTTATGACTTATCATTTATGGTGTTCATCAAATTCCCTAAAAGATGATAATGTTCGATTACGTATTTTCCAACGAATGCTCACAGGTCCAGGAGCCAAATGGTACATTGAATTACCTAGAGCTTCTTTCGACAATTTCACTACCTTAGCTACTGTATTTTTGACCCATTTTCAGTTATTGATCAGATACGAAATTGGAACGGAACTCTTGACCAACTTCAAACAGACTAATGCTACTCACATTTCTGATCATATTCATGAGTGGCATCACCGTCGATGAATGGTTAAGACATTTGTTCCCAATCAGCTCCTTACTGAATGGTTCATCAAGTCCCTGTTACCATCTATAACTGAGGATGTGGCTAAAGGTGGTGTTGTCACAAAAGAGAAAGTTATTGCTCGTGCCCAATATTTAGACTTGATTTATACTCAGTCTGGCACACTCTATGAGAAAATTCCAAATGCACCGCGATCTAATTTCAATGTTCCTCCTCAAATAAAGGACTCTCATGCCAGAGACGACTTGATAGGCACTGCAAATGCACACCACCCTACTGCATCTGATCCTGATCCTACTTCCGAAATTAATTCCGTGTCCTTTGACAAAAGAAAAAGTGGTAAGCAACCAGGAAGTAAGAAAAAGGGGAAATCAAAGAAAAAAACAAATTTCTAATCCGCAGGAACGATCATCTAATCATCCGTCTAGACAACGGAAACCTCGTTATCCATGCATAATATATAACGAGGAACATTTTGTTAGGGATTTTCCTCACCATGCTGAAGTCTCAAAAATCATCAAGACTTCTCATGCATCATCTGTGTTGACAGACCCATTCCCAAATCCGGACACAAATTTGGTTGCTACGGATCCAGCTCCTAGTTCCCAAGTGTTAATGTGATCCACCACAAAACCTTCACAAGATGTTTTGGTGTTGATGCAGAATAAAGACTATGCTAGTCCAGCCACTGATCAACCTACTACCTCGACAACGAATCCATCTAATGAATCGGTACCACCTCCTGTTATTCCTGAATTGATGATTAAGCCACCGAAGGGAGTAATTCATAAATCGACATATAATCCTCGATCGATAGCTACAAAAAATTATAATATAGTTAAAGATTCGGCTCAATCCCCTTAAGCTATGTCTTCTCTTGAGGTATTACAAAATTTTCCCTCCCAGAAGCAAGCTTTATTGTCAGCCATTGGTGGAATTGATCCGACCGATTCTAATCTTGTCGTCTTTAATCATACAGGCTATGTGCCGCAACTACCAGCAGAATTGGCATTCTCCATCCAAGTAAATGTTCTCAATCACCTTGTTCATCGCACTATTATTGATGAGGGAGAATCTACGTGAATTATGTCTCTAAAATGTTGGAAGTCACTTGGCTCGCCGCAATTATCGCAATCATCAACAACGTTGAAGGATTTTGATGGAAGAACATATAACACTTGTGGTATTATCAATAACTTGCAAGTTGAATTAGGGGGAAAAACAGTAAGTATTGATGTTGAGGTTGTTGACGGACCCCTTGAATATAATATTTTACTCGGAAGACCATGGGTTTATGCGATGACTGCCATTGTTTCTACATACTTTAGAATGATTTCCTTTCCATATAAAGGTACAACCATAGTCATTAATCAATTATCCTTTTTTTCCTCTGCTTCGTAGGTAACTAGAAGCGTTCCGTATATTCACTTACCCCAACTATAAATCCATAACATTGGTATAGGACTCTTAAAGGATTCCACTCTTATGGGAACCTTTGCATTACTGCCGCCAGCGATGTCAGCAGAAATTGTAAGCATAGAGACCTGCTACATGATCTCTTCCACTCTATCTAGCTTAAGGAAGAGTACAGGTGATTCTGATATTTCTACATTGGATGATGTTTTATTGCTTAGCCCTATTAAGCTACAATAGCAATCAATCTATTTGGTTTGGGCGGAAAATCCGAAATCAGTGTCACTGAGTGTTTGGGTTGATCGTTCATCAGATTTTGGTACTCCATCTGATCCATTTTCCTCAAAATTTTTGACAGATGAAAATATTTTGGAAGCTATGATGGTAGAAGGAGAACCATGGGAAAATTATCATCATCGTTCCCATCTTCCATATTATGAAGAAAACAATCTTAGTGAACTATATCACCCATCCAGTAAAAATTTACTTTCAAATTATTTTCCGATTAATGCAATTGAATCTGAGAGAAATTTATCAAATATCAAAGAAACAATTTCTATCGACATTTTGACTAAACTTGGCGTTGTAGAAAACATTCATGTCGGTGTATATTTTTCTCCATGAGAACTTGATTCATATCACTCTCTTTTTCGTGAATTTTGTGATGTATTCACTTGGTCTTACGAGGAAATGCCAGGCATAGATACTAGTATAGTTGAACACACTATTAATATGTATCTTGATGTCAAACAGGTGCGTCAACGACTTCGTCCTGTTCATCCAAAGAAATCTGCTGCCATCAAAGTAGAAGTTGAAAAAATTTTGTGTGCTGGTTGCATTTACCCTGTTCCACTAACTGAGTGGGTTTCTAATATCATTCCTGTTATGAAAAAATAAGGAACCATTAGAGTGTGCGTTGATTATCGGGATGTCAATCAAGCTTGTCCAAAAGACAACTATCCTACTCCCTTTATCGACCAGATTATTGACGACTATGCTAGATGCGAAATATTTTCGTTCATGGATGGATTTTTCGGCTACAATCAAATCAATATCTGCCCAGATGACTAACATAAGACAACATTCATCTGTCCCTGGGGCACATTCGCATATAGGAAACTTCCGTTTGGTTTAAAGAACGGTGGGGAAAATTCTCAGAGAGCAATGGATTATGCTTTCAATGACATCAAGAACATTTTTCAACCATATCTAAATGATTTACCAGCGCATTCATGAAATCAGATCGATCACCCAATGCATTTGAGAGCCATTTTCTTATGCTGCTGACACTACAAGATACGCCTCAATCTGCACAAATGTGTGTTTTGTGTTGATTCTGATCGATTTCTCGGATTCGTAGTCTCAAAAGAAGGAATTTGAATAGACCCACTGAAGGTATAGGCCATTCTTGATTTACTTGCACCATCAAACCTACTTCAGATACAAAAACTTCAAGGAAAGGCTAACTTCTTGAGAAGGTTCATTCCAAGCTATGCCGAAATGGCTAAAGGATTTACTTGATTATTGAAAAAGGGAGTTCCCTTCCATTGGGACCAAGTTGCACAAGCTTATTTTGATGCTATCAAGGACCATCTTGTCTGAGCATCATTAATGTATCCTCCTAATTATCAAAATGATTATTTTCTATATATCGCCACAGCTATAATGACCATCACTATGGTTTTGGTCCAAGTAGAAGATGGAATTGAACATTCGATCTATTATTTGAGTTGTAATCTAAATGATACGAAAATTAAGTACTCATATGTGGAAAAAAATTCCTTGGTAGCCATTCAAGCTATCCAAATATTTCGCCATTATATCCTGCTCCGAAAAACAACTATAGTTTCAGATTGCAACCCCATGACTTACATCTTATCATGTCAATTTTTGGGGGGGAAATATTCAAAATGGATTGTCATTTTGCAGAAATTTGATTTGGAATTCATCAAATCCAAGTCAAAGAAGTCTTTAGTTTTGGTTGAGCTTCTCTGTGACCTTCCCTCTGATAGTAATGAAACTACGTTGGAACCATCTATTCCAGATGAGTCTCTGTTTCTAATTGGATCATCTGATACCTGGTATGGAGATTTCATCATTTATCTCCAAACCCAAACTTTTAGACGTAATACCTCTTGCTCTGATCGACGATGTATTCGATACCAAGCCAAATATTATCTGATCGTCGGTGATACACTTTATCATCGTGGTGTCGATACCATTTTAAGGAGGTGCCTCACTCATGAGGAGGCCGAAAAAGTGCTAAATGATTGTCATGCTGGGGCTTATGGTGGAAATTTATCTGGATATGATACCATGCAGAAGATACTCTGCACTGGTTACTTTTGGCCTACTATTTTTCGAGATTGTATCCTTTCCGTCAGAAGTTTTCATGCATGCCAGATTTTTGACCGTAAAATCTACAAACTGCCAGTGCTAATGCATCCTGTTGTCTTTGCTGGACCATTTATGAAATGGGGTATTTAATTCATGACCTGCAACCCTCCTTTGTCCGGGGGCATGGTTATATTATTTTCGCAGTCGACTATTTTACCAAATGGGCCGAACCGATGCCTACATTGAACAACACTGGACAGACAGTTGCATTGTTTTTCTTTAACCACATTATTGCATGGTTTTGGGTCCCATAGGCTATATTTACGGATCATGGGAATCATTTTCGCAACCATATGATGTTTGAATTGACAATCAAGTTAGGATTTTTGCATGATAAATCTACTCCTTAATATCCAAAATCAAATGGACAAGTTGAGGCTATTAACAAAATTCTTAAAAGAATTCTTTAACGAATGATAGGATTCCGTAAAAGGAATTGGCACTTGATCCTGTACTCCGCCTTGTGGGCGTATCGAACCTCGGTGAGAAACGTAACTAGGTTTACTCCTTTTCAATTGGTGTATGGTATGGAAGCTATCTTACCAATCCAATGTGAAATATCATCGTTAAAACTCGCGATAGACTTGTTACCTGACACCTCAGAAGAAGAAGTGCGTCTCCTTAACCTCATCCATCTAGATGAAATGTGTCGTGAAGCCCAATTGGTCAAAGAAGCACATAAGAGACGTATAAAGGCACAATACGACAAAAATGTCCAGCCTCGCATCTACTCAGAGGGCGACTTGGTCCTTCTTTATGATCAAGAAGCTGATGTAATAGGTACAGGGAAATTCAAACCATTATGGCATGGCCCCTATATTGTCAAAAGAGTTATTGCTAAGGGTGCCTACGATTTAGTTGATTACGATGGAATTCCATTAGCACAACCTAGAAATGGGTTGTATTTGAAACGTTACTATGCTTAATCATGAGCATAGTAATTTTTTGTATTATATTGTTTATATGCTGTTGATTTTCATTCACTATCTTAATTTGTTTTTAGAGTTTTCTTGACGTTAGTAATCCGCTTTACATTTTATGGCAGATGTATGAATCTTTGAAACCATTTGTTGGATATGCTGATGGTGCTAGTCATAGTACGCAGAATCTATCCTCTGCAGTGTGGGCCATTTTTTCTCTAAACAACGAGTTAGTGAGTTTTCAAGGGATTTGTATCGGTAGATTGACAATTAATATCGTTGAGTATAGCGCATTGATCAAACTTCTCTCAGATGCCATTTCATTTGGTATTAACTGCATAATCATAAGGTTAGACTCACAACTTGTGGTACTACAACTTACTAGTATTTATACTATTAGAAATCCAACACTTTTTAGATTTTTCCTAAGAGTTTGACTTTTGGAGAGACATTTTGATTTCATTCAATATCAACACATTTCTAGAAATCTGAACACTTTAACTGATTCATTAGCTAATCAAGTTTTAGACAGACATTTGCGACATAGGTAAAGAAAACATTCACATCATTAAATAGGATTACCCATTAAACATAGGAAAAAATCTGAAAACACATAGATAGATAGTTATAGGTTTTTACAAAATTTGTGCCCAAGACACATTGGTCATCTGACCTCAAAATGTATGAAAAAAATCACAAGTAAACTAGTGGTTCTCATGATAACATGCTATAGATCTAGAAATCCTACAGAGAAACCATATCCAATGGTTAGGAACCCCAATAGTGTGTCACTGCAGTCGCATGGGTAACTCTTCAAGCCGACAATCTAGAATCCCGAAGGTTAATCCCTCTATGTGCTGCTGAAGCTCAGCTAGAGTCTCAACCATATCAAGGTCCTGAAGGACTGCTCTTTCGATAGCACTCTCTGCTGGCGCATCTACCTCGTGCTCTAGTTCCTCTACTGGTTGAACGTGACCGATATCTACATTACATTAAAACTTTAGTTTAGTCTTGGAAATAAATAAAAAACACAAGAAAATTGTATAAACCTTAGGAAAATAATAAATATGGTCGAATAATTCTTACCTATTGCACCCCACTGAGTGCCTTCTGGTACTATATCTGGATCTCCTTAGAATTCGACTCCTGCGTATGCATACTAATCGATGGCGATGATCTGTTGCCGGAATCAGGCGAAGAATGAAATCGAGAAAACAATGGTCGATTGGCTTGCATGCCGACCCAGGAGTTCTACCCATCTCTGCATTAAAAGATCTCTAGGACTAGATATATCCAATATTATATGTTGTGGCTACATCAGTGGAATCCATTCCAAAGTGAAGGAGATAAGGATAGAACCATAGCTGAAAATTTTCTTCCTTCCTTCCTTTGCTTTATTCAATTGTTCCTTTATCTGAGATAGAACAACTTCAGACCAGTTGAAGACTGTTGGCTTTAAGCACTCTAGTGCATACTGCATATACGATCTGCTCGCTACATGGAGTGTAATGGTGCCAACAAGTTTAGTGATCATGAAAAGGATGGTTCTCAAAGGCAAATCCCTGACATCGCGGATGTTTATTTTTCCATCTTTGCTAGTTTCTTACCCTGGATAGAAATACTGCATAACATAATCCCTCACTGTCTCTCCTCCAACAGTAGACCCAGTGAGAGAAATGGGCAAACCTCTCCTTGAAAAACCTGTGAGAAAATACACATCCTCAACTGTTATGGACAACACTTTATTTTTTATGTGAAATGCCTCTATCGTTGGATCCCATGCTCGAACAAGGAACTACAAGAGTTCTATTTGTTGCCTCATTCTTGACAATTTAAAGTACTTAAGTAGCCCACAATTTCTTAAGGCTCTTACAGTACCTGGATCATTCAAGGAAATCATATCTTGTTCTTCATGTTCTCTTTCTCTCCATATAATCGTCATTATAATCCGATGGAAACCTGAAAATCAACCATAAGATCCATTAGATACTATTCATTGCAAAAAAAAGGCTAAATTTGGACACAACATGAAAATAAAAAACTTAAACTGTGTCCAACGCACTCCCTGGGCTGGGCTGAGACAGTGCGTTGCACATGTAGGTACCCTTCACTGTACCTACTATGCAACGCAGGTTTCGACATTCAGGGGTGCATTGCCCTCATTTTGGGTAGAATTTAACCTAGGGACCTCAAAACCCTAAAAAATTGCAAGGAATGGGAAGGAAATGAATATTGAAAGAAAGAGGAGGTTCATGGCACTAACCTAGATCAAACGGTGACGAAATACGTCCACATAAATGACCGCAATCAATGACTAAAGTTCGGGGGAAAAATCAGGTTCAGAGCTCCAAAATGCAAATGGTAACTATGGAATGGTAAAAATGAATAGTGAAACTAATTTCTATAGTCATTTAATTGTTTGCAAGTTAAATTTATTGCTATGACTATAGTTTTATTATGTTTTTATCATGAAACAGGTATTTTTAATCCATTTTATGTTGTTCTGAACTGGAAATACAACTAATGAACAGATTAGTCGTGCAGATTTATTCAAAGAATGACTTGAACACAAAGCATACTTTTTCTCCTTATTTTTCGAGCTTTGATAAAAAATAAAAATGATTTGAAGCGCACTTTTATCTCTTTTTCGAGCTTCGATAACAGCAAAAAAGGAGCCCTTGGAGTCTTCTTTCAGCTCTTTTCAGACTACGATAATGTGAAAATATTGCCGAGCACTTGTCATTTTGAGCTCGTTAAAGTAAATGAATTGATATCTACTCAGTATAAGTTTAAACCTTTTCCGGACTGAGATGGATTATTTACGAAAAAGGAATACCTTGGTTAAACATGACCAAAGAGGTTCTCTCAGATATCATTTTACACTTTTTCGGATCTGAGTGACAAATCTACGAAAAATTACTTTTGGAGTTCTCTTTCGTCCTATTTTTCAGACTCTCTAAATATGAAAAAGGACCAGGCTATCATTGTCATTAAGCTCGTTAAAACATAAAATAGCGACGGGCTTGTCAATCATGGCAAGAATCGAGTTTCATTCATCGTTAGACTCGTTAAATTATTAAATAGCGATACTTTATTCACCCGAAGGGTTCAATTATAGATCAAGAAAATGTTATCCTTCTCAAGCTTGTTAAAAAATAAAGAGGTACTGGTCGACAAATTACCGGGGAAAATTTGGGAAAAGCAAGTAAAGATTCTTTTTGGTAGCAAGTCGCTCTTGAACATGACACTTCTTTCACTCCATGTTCGTGAATGTTTGGGTTGGGTAATCATCTTGACGGTTCATTCACACCTATGGTTCATCATACCTTTACTTTGGTTTTGGGTCAATGCTGCCAACTCATCACAATGTTGCCGATATGTTCAAGTGAAGTCATCTAGTGATTAAAAACTCATCCATTTGCAATACTTGTAAACCTTAATTTTCATGACCGTCATCCTTGAAAATTTCTATATCAAGTCATACCCTTGTCTCCGAAATTAGTAACTCCTGTTTTGCAATAAGGTGACTTCCTGTCGACTACAAATAAATATCCAGGAAGTTCACTTAGAAACATCAGATTCCAGTACCATGAGGCTTGTTACAACATCGACAAGATCCTTGCTTCCGGACCTTTGACTGAAATATTTTGTTTGGCGTTAGACATCAAATCATATATTCATGCCTTACAAAATGTACTGCAGTACCTTGAGGGCCATTGACATTAATGGTGGTTCTCTCATGTTTTTTAACAAATCACATCATTGGCTGGTAATCAAACGATGTATTTCCATGTTCGACGACAAATCATATATTCACATGGTTAGACTTGTACCCGAATGATCGAGTGAATGAGATAAGAAGACCTCGGATCTAGTTTCATCCATCCGGGCTGCGATTTCAGGATTGTTGTACACATCATTTGTACGGTGACCTTACATACAGATTTTCATCCAAACATGGGCCTATATCTGTAGGCATGTCCGCATCTGGGCAACATTCCAATGTAGATGACTTTATGAATTATGTACATATTAGATTATTTTATGTGTTGACTATGGGAATGCCTAACCTCAGCAATTATGATCAATAGAGGATATATCATGATGTAATGTATTGTAATATTGATGCAGGTGAGCATTCCGCTTTGTTTCCAGGCTCATCACAGCGTAAAGCATCTCAATCAAATGTTCTTATTATTTGGATCTCATGCTTTAGGGGGAAATTGTTATAGGTCAATTTGAGCATCATTCCCAATGACTTGGTTAATTGGGCATCATGTCCAGGACCAATGATCAAGGGTCTATAATTCCCTATCATTTTAGTTGCTACATGCCCTAAGACAAGAAACAAGACAGATCAAGCAAGACATTCATCAAGCAATAATTTCCATGGTTTGAAGCTTATTATATAGCATATGAGAGCTCACCAACGCAGGCTCTAAGGGGCCTAAGTGCATTGCATATGCAGGTAGCCCCATGCAAGGCTACTTTGCAAAGCACTTTCCAACATTCACAGGTGCATTGGTCACATTGGGAGCGAAATTCTCATTGTTCCCGAATCTCCACTTGGCCAGTGCCTTCTAGAAGAGTTCACATGTGTCAAGCTTTAGATCCAAGCGTCCATTTGAAATCTACATGAATGGAAACATGACTTGCCTATTTTTGGAAAGGTATTGATTGCAAAAAAACCTACAATTCATCTATAAATTGAACACAGATCTAAGTGTTTGAGAAGGAAGAATTTGAGTAGAGAAATGCCAGAGAATTTTCAATTGAGAGCTTGGTTTGTAGAGCTACTGCTGGAGAGATTTATGCTGTGATGAGACTTGGGAACTATGCTGGAAGGTAACTCCAAATCAATCACTAGGTTGTAACCTCTCCTTCTATCATCAATAAAGAGTACTTCTTGTTTTTCCCTACATGCATCTATGTTAACTTTGATTTTCCATATTGTAAGATCTTGGTTGATGAATGTAGTTTATGCTTAACTGATTTAGCTAATTGGATTGAATATATATCGATATTATTTCATATTCTACTGTTTTAGTGTTCTTTATTGCAGGAATCATTCTGCCAACAAACCGCTTGAATTTGAAGCTGTAGCAAAAGCGACAAAAGGAGTCATTTGGAAGCGACTGAAACAAGTAAGCATCCAATCCTCTCTGTGTATCTGTTATAAGTTAGGAGAAATGGTAGTATAGTATTTCACCTGTTGTTCTAGACTAACACCTATCTATGGAAGCGTAGTTTATCTGTAGATTACAATTCTGGCCCAGCAAGTAAGCATCATATATTTGTCTCCATCACCAGAGGAAGAGGTTGTTATCAGGTAGAGAAAGGGAAAAGAAAAAGTAAGTGAAAAATAAGAAATAGAATCCCTCAAAGAATAGTTGAAGGAAGGAGGTAAAGAGATATTAAATATGAAGTCTGTGGCAGAAAAGCACATATCTGAGAAGGTTCAATTTGAACAAATGATGAAAATATGGGAAGGTCAAATCTCAACTGTCTCAAAGTATATGGACAATGCCAAGAAATTTCTGAAGAGGAATCAACCATTAAGGGGGGTGGTCAAACACACTAGGAAGATTAACTTATGCTTGCAAGCTAAAAACAAAGCATTAAAGGATCAAGTGGAAGACCTGTAGGAGTAGCTAGACTTGATCCAAGTTGAGTTGGAGAAGAAAGGGCTGAGGATGAGAGTGGTTGAAGAACCCATAAGACAATTAATTGTAAATGAAGAAGAAACTCCTAAAGAGTGAAAAATTGAGCTGAAACATGTTTGATGAGGTTCATGGCTCAAAAAGAACCTAAATTTTTCCTCATAAGATCAATTTTGGAAGACAATCACAAAAACAACAAATTTTGGTTTTTTAGGCAGTTTCGTAGCGTGCTTAAAGCTTGAAGCCAGAAAAGCGCTACGAAAATTTTGAAGATGCAATTTTTCTTTGAAATTAAGTTTTGTGAAGGTTTAAGGAGGGGAGTTTTTTTTATTCAAGATTTTTTGGCATAGTAAAGGTTTTTGACCATCAAAGGTGGCAAGGAGATGGGTGAAAAGGCAAGATTTCATGCGCTACAAAAAATCGCTACGAACTTCCTAAACTGCCCTGTTTCATAGTGAGAGGCCTTTTTGAATATTTTTGAGGGTTTCAATAGTGCACTATCCATATGGAGACCTCCAACCTATCAGCAGGCCATCCCAGCAGAGACTCATTACTCAAAATGAGTGTCACACATCCAACTTGTTGGGCCAGAATTGTGAATTACGGATAAAACACACTTCCCTAGAAATATGAAAGTCTAGAACAATAGATTAAAGACTATACTACTAAACTTCCTAACTCATAGAAGACACACAAAAAGGATTAGAGGCTTACTTGTAATCCAAGTGCTTCTAAATGGCTCCTTCTATCGCTTCTGTTGTAACTTAAAATTCAAGAGGTTTGTAGGTAAAATGCTTCCTGCAAGAAAGAAAACTAAAAAAATAGAAGATAGAAATAATACAGATGTCTATTCAATTTAGTTAGCTAAATCAGTAAAGCATAAACAATATACATCAACTAAGATCTTGCAATATGGAAAATCAAAGCCAGTACAGATGCATATAGGGAAAAGTATGCTGTATTCTTTATTGATGATAGAAGGAGAGGTTACAACCAAATGACTAATTTGAGGTGACCCTTCCAGCAATGATCCTTAGCCCCATCACAGTATAAATCTCTCCAGCAGCTGTTACACAAATCTAGCTCTCAATTGAAAATTCTCCAGCATTTCTCTACTCAAATTATTCCTTATCAAACACTCAGATCTTTGTTCAATTTATAGATGAACTGAAGGTTGTTTTGCAATCAATGAATTTCCAATAATAGGCAAGGCATGTTCCCAATCATGTAGATGTCAAATAGACAATTGGATTCGAAGCTTGACACATGTGAACTCTTCTAGAGGCACTAGCCAAGTGGAGATTCCGGAACAATGAGAATTTCGCTCCCAATGTGACCAACACACCCATAGATGTCGGGAAGTGCTTTGTAGAGAAAAATTTCATGGGGATACTTGCATATGCAACACACTTAGTCCCTTTAGAGGCAACGTTGGTGAGCTCTCATATGCTTTATAATAAACTTTAAACCCTGGAAACCTTTGGTTGATGAAAGTCATGCTTGATTTGTATTGTTCTTGCCTTAGGGAATGTAGCAAATTGAAATGATAGGGAATGATAGACCCTTAGTCAATGGTCCTAGAGATGATTCCTAGTTAACGAGTTCATTGGGAATGATGCCCAAATTGAACTATAAAAATTCCCCCCTAAAGCATGAGGTCAAAATAATAAAAACATTTGATTGAGATGCTTTACACTATGATGGGCTGGAGATGAAGCAAAGTGGTCACTTGCATCAATATTACAATACATTACATTATGATATATCCTCTTTTGTCATAATTTCTGAGGGTAGGCATTCCTATGTTCAGCACATAA
Source organism: Pinus albicaulis (assembly GCA_034641835.2). Classification (NCBI taxonomy): domain Eukaryota; kingdom Viridiplantae; phylum Streptophyta; class Pinopsida; order Pinales; family Pinaceae; genus Pinus; species Pinus albicaulis. The sequence goes on along the minus strand of JAXQQM020083790.1, from coordinate 180,309 downwards.
ACAATCTAATAACATGTACATAATTCAGAAAGTCGTTGACACTGGAATGTTGCCCAATGCAGACATGACTACAAATATAGGCCCATGTTCAGATGAAAATATGTATGTAAGGTCACCTTATAGATGATGTGTACAACAATCCTGAAATCACAACCTAGATGGCTGAAACAAGATCCAATGTCTTCTTATCTCATTCACTCGATCATTTGGGTACAAGTCTAGCCATGCGAATATATGATTTTTTGTCAAACATGGAAAGACATCGTTTGATTACTAGCCAATAATGGGAGCTGTTACCAAATGCGAGAGAACCCCCATTAATGAAAATGGCCCTCTAGGTACTGCAGTACATTTCATAAGGTGTGAAAAGATGATTTGATGTTGAACACCAAACAAAATCTTTCGGTCAAAGGTCTGGAAGTGAGGATCTTTTCGATGATGTAACAAGCCTCATGGTACTGGAATCTGAGTTTTCTAAGTGAACTTCCTGGATATTGATTTTTTGTCGACAAGAAGCCACCTTATTGCGAAATGAGAGTTACTTATTTCAGAGACAAGAGCATGTCTTGATATAGAAACTTTCAGGGATGATGGTCATGAGAATAAGGGTTTACGAGTATTTCAAAAGGATGATTTTATTCATTTGAAGAATTCTCTTAAACATATCAGCAACATTGTGATGAGTTGGTAGCATTGACCCAAAACCGAAGTGAAGGTATGATGAACCATAGGTGTGAATGAACCGTCAAGATGATTACCCAACCCAAACAGTCACGAACATGGAGTGAAGGAAGTGTCATGTTCAAGAGCGACTTGCTACCATAAAGGAATTTTTCTCACTTTTCCCAAATTTTCCCCGGTCATTTGTCGACTAGTACCTCTTTATTTTTTAACAAGCTTGAGGAGTATAACATTTTCTTGATTTATAATTCAACCCTTCGGGTGAATAAAGTATCGCTATTTAATAATTTAACGAGTCTAGCGATGAATGAAACTCGATTCTTGCCATGATCGACATGCTCGTCACTATTTTATGTTTTAGCGAGCTTAACGACAGTGATAGACCGGCCCTTTTTCATATTTAGAGAGTTTTAAAAAGAGGATGAAAGAAAACTCCATAAGTACTTTTTCATAAATTGGTCACTCGGATCTGAAAAAGTGTAAAATAATATCTTAGAGAACCTCTTTGGTCATGTTTAACCAAGGTATTCCTTTTTCGTAAATAATATATCTCAATCCAGAAAAGGGTTAAACTTATACTGAGTAGATATCAATTCATTTACTTTTACGAGCTTGAAAAGACAAGTGCTTGGTGATCTTTTCACATTATCAGAGTCTGAAAAGAGCTGAAAGAAGAATCCAGGGGTTCGTTTTTTGCTGTTATCGAAGCTTGAAAAAGAGATAAAAGTGCGCTTCAAATCCTTTTTCGTTTTTAACAAAGCTCGAAAAATAAGGAGAAAAAGTATGCTTTGTGGTCAAGTCATTCTTTGAAATAAATCTGCATGAATAATCTGTTCATCAGTTGTATTTCCTGTTCAGAACAACATCAAATGGATTAAAAATACCTGTTTCATGATAAAAACATAATAAAAATATAGTCATAGAAATAAATTTATCTTGCAAATAATTAAATGACTATTTAAAAGTAGTTTCACTATTCATTTTACCATTCCATGGTTACCATTTGTATTTTGGAGCTCTGAACCTGATTTTTCCCTCGAACTTCAGCTACTGATTGTGATCATTTATGTGGACGGATTTCGTCACCGTTTGATCCAGGTTAGTGCCATGAATCTCCTCTTTCCTTTAGTATTCATTTCATATCCAATTTTTGCAAATTTTTAGGGTTTTAAGGCCCCTAGGGTAAATTCTGCCAAAAATGAGGGCAACGCACCCCTGAATGTCGAAACCTACATTGCATAGCAGGTATAGTGAAGTGTACTTTCATGTGAAATGCACTATCTCTTGTCAAGGATTGCGTTAGGTGTAGTTTAAGTTTTTGATTTTCTCATTATGCCCAAAATTGACCCAGTTTTTTGCAATGAACAGAATCTAATGGATCTTATGGTTGTATTTTAGGTTTCCATCGGATTATAATGATAATTACATGGAGGGAAAGAGAACATGAAGAACAAGATATGATTGCCTTGAATGATCCGGGTACTATAAGAGCCCTAAGAGATTGTGTATTGCTTAAGTACTTCAAATTGTCCGGGATGAGGCAACAAATAGAACTCTTGGAGTTCTTAGTTTGAGCATGGGATCCAGTGATAGAGGAATTTCATATTAAGAACTAAGTGGTTCCCATAATAGTTGAGAATGTGTATTTTCTCACAGGTTTTTTAAGGAGAGGTTTTCCCATTTCTCTCACAGGGTCTACCATTCGAGGAGAGACAGTGAGGGATTATATTCTACAGTATTCCTATCTAGGGGCAGAACCTAGCAAATATGGAAATATAAACATCCAGGATGTCATATATTTTCCTTTGAGAACTATCCTTTCCATAATCGCTAAAATTGTCGGCACCGTTACACTACCTGTAACGAATAGATCGTATATGCAGTATGCGCTAGAGTGTATGGAGCCAATAGTCTTCAACTGGTTTGAAGATGTTCTATCTTGGATAAAGAAACAAATGAACGAAGAAAAGTGAGGAATAAAAAATAATTTCAGCTATGGTTCTATCCTTATATCCTTCACCTTCGAATGGATTCCACTGATGCAATCACAACATGTGACACTGGATATAGCTAGTCTTAGAGATCCTCGAATGCAGAGATGGGTAGAACTCATGGGTCGACATGCTGGCCAATCGACTGTTGTGTTCTCTACTACATTCTTTACTTGGTTTTTGCGACAGATTGTCGCCATAGATGAGTATGCATACGCAGGCGTCGATTTTCGAGGAGATCCAGATTTAGCACTACCAGAAGGCGCTTAATGGGCTGCAATAGGTAAGAATGTTTTGACCATGTTTTTTGATTTTCCTAAGGTTTATACAATGTTTTTTTGTTTTTATTTCTTTGCAAGACTAAACTAAATGTTTGATGTAATGCAGATGTTGGTTGTGTTCAACCAGTAGTGGAACGAGAGCATGAAGAAGATGTGCCAGCAGAGAGGGCTGTCGGGAGAGTAGTCCTTCAGGATCTTGATTTGGCTGAGACTTTGAATAAGCTTTAGCATCACATAGAGGGCTTGACCTTTGGGATTCTGGATTTCCAGATCAAAGAGCTTCCTATGCGACTGCAACAACACACTATTGGGGTTCCTAACCGTTGGATGCAGTTACTTTGTAGGATAGCTAGATCTATATCATGTTATCACGAGCACCACTAGTTTACTTATAACATTTTGCATACATTTCGAGGTCAGATGACCAATGTGTCTTGGGAATTTTTTTATAGAAAACCTATAACTATCTATCTATATGATTTCAGAGTTTTTCCTATGTTCATTGTGCAATCCTATTCAATGATGTGAATGTTTTCTTTACATATGTTGCAAATATCTCTCTAGAACTTGATTAGCTAATGAATCAGTCAATGTGTTCAAATTTCTGGAAATGTGTTGATATTGAATAAAATCAAAATGTCTTTCCAAAAGTCGAACTCTTAGGAAAAATCTAAGAAGTGTTGGATTTCTAACAGTATAAACACTACTAAGTTGTAATACCACAAGTTGTGAGTCTAACCTTATGATTATGTAGTTAATACCAAATGAAATGGAATCAGAGAGAAGTTTGATCAATGTGCTATACTCAACGATATTGTTCGTCGATATACCGATACAAATACCTTGAAAACTCACTAACTCGCCGTTCAGAGTGAAAATGGCCCACGCTGCAGAGGATATATTATGTGTACTACAACTAGCACCATCAACATATCCAACAAATGGTTCCGAAGATTCAGACATCTGCGATGAAATGTAAAGCTGATTACTAAAGTCAAGAAAAATCTAAAAAACAAATTAAGATAGTGAATGTAAATCAATAGCATATATTTACAATATAATACAAAAAATTACTACGCTCATGATTAAGCATAGTAACGTTTCAAATACAATCCATTTCTAGGCTGTGCTAATGAAATTCCATCGTAATCAACTAACTCATAGGCACCCTTGGCAAGAACTCTTTTGAAAATATAGGGGCCATGCCATAATGGCTCAAATTTCCCTGTACCTATTACATCAGCTTCTTGATCGTAAAGAAGGACCAAGTCACCCTCTGAGAAAATGTGAGGCTGGATGTTTTTGTCATATTGCGGCTTTATACATCTCTTATGCGCTTCTTTGGCCATTTGGGCTTCACGACATGTTTCATCAAGATGGATGAGGTTAAGGAGACACGCTTCTTCTTTTGAGGTGTCAAGTAACAAGTCTATTGCAAGTTTTAACGATGATATTGCGCATTGGATTGGTAATATGGATTCTATACCATACACCAATTGAAAAGGAGTAAATCCGGTCGTGTTTCTCACCGAGGTTTGATACGCCCACAAGGTGAAGTACATGATCAAATTCCCGTTTCTTTTACTAACTCCTATCATTTGTTGAAGCATTCATTTAAGAATTTTGTTAATAGCCTCAACTTGTCCATTTGATTGTGGATAATAAGGAGTAGAATTATCATGTGAAAATCCTAACTTGGCATGATCTATAAATATAGCTTGTGGGACCCCAAACCGTGCAATAATGTGGTTGAAGAAAAACAATGCAGCTGTTTGTCCTGTGTTGTTGAATGTAGGCATCGCTTCGGCCCATTTGGTAAAATAGTCAACTGCGATAATAATATAATCGTGCCCCCTGGATGAAGGGGGGTTATAGGTCATGAAGTCGATACCCCATTTTGTAAATGGTCCATCAGAGACAACATGATGCATTAGCACTGGTGGTTTGCAGATTTTACGATAAAAATTCTGGCATGCATGACAGCTTCTGACCGCGAGGATGTAGTCTCAAAAAATAGTAGGCCAAAAGTAACTGGCGCGGAGTATCTTATGCGTGGTAGAATATCCAGTTAAATTTCCACCATAAGCCCCAGCATGATAATCATTTATCACTTTTTCGACCTCCTCATGAGTGAGGCACCTCCTTAAAATGATATTGACACCATGGCGATAAAGCGTATCGCCGACGATCAGATAATCTTTGGCTTGGTATAGAATACGTCGTTGTTCAAAGCGAGAGGTATTAGGTCAAAAATTTTGGGTTTGGAGATAAATGATGAAATCCCCATACCAAGGATCAAATGATCCAATCAGAAACAAAGACTCGTCTGGAATTGATGGTTTCGACGTAGTTTCAGTACTATCAGAGGGAAGGTCACAGAGAAGCTCAGCCAAAAATAAAGACTAATTTGACTTGGATTTGATAAATTCCAAATCAAATTCCTACAAAATGATAATCCATTTTGAATATTCCCCCCCCAGCAATTGACATGATAAGATGTAAGTCATGGGGTTGCAATCCGAAGCTATTGTTATTTTTTGGAGCAGGATATAATAGTGAAATATTTGGACAAATTGAACTGCTGCCATGGAAAGCTTTTCTACGTATGAGTACTTAACTTTCGTATAATAGAGATTACGACTCAAATAATAGATCAGATGTTCAATTCCATCTTCTACTAATACCATAGCAATGGTCATTTCGACCACGACAATATATAGGAGATAATCATTTTGATAATTAGGAGGATATATTAATGACGCTCGGACAAGAGTGTCCTTGATAGCATCAAAAGAAGCTTGCGTAACTTGGTTCCAATGGAAGGGAATCACCTTTTTCAAGAGTCGAATAAATCCTTTAGCCATTTCGGCATAATTTGGAATGAACCTCCTTAGGAAGTTAGCCTTTCCTTTAAGTTTCTGTATCTGAAGTAAGTTTGACGGCACAAACAAATCAAGAATGGCCTGAACCTTCAAAGGGTCAATTTGAATTCCTTCTTTTGAGACTACGAATCCAAGAAAATGACCAGAACCAACAGAAAACACACATTTATGTGGATTGAGGCGTATTTGGTAGTGTCGACAGCATTAGAAAATGGCTCTTAAATGCATCGGGTGATCAGTCTGATTTTGTGAATGCGCTGGTAAGTCATCTTGGTATGGTTGAATGATGTGCTTGATGTCATTGAAAGCACAATACATTGCTCTCTGAAAAGTGGCCCCAACGTTCTTTAAACCAAATGGAAGTTTCCTATAAGCGAATGTGCCCCAGGGACAGATGAATGTTGTCTTATGTTGATCATCTGGGCGGATATTGATTTGATTGTAACTGGTAAATCCATCCATGAATGAAGAGATTTTACATCCAACACAATCGTCAATAATATGGTCGATAAAGGGAGTAGGATAGTTTTATTTTGGACAAGCATGATTAATATCTTGATAATCGAAGCACACTCTAATGGTTCCTTGTTTTTTCATGACAGGAACGATATTGGAAACCCACTCAGTTAACAGAACAGAGTAAATGAAGCTAGCACACAAAAGTTTTTCAAATTCTGCTTTGATGGTAGTGGCTTTCTTCGGATGAACAGGACAAATCCATTGATGCACCAATTTGACATCAGGATACATATTAATAGTGTCTTCAACTATACTAGTATCTATGCCTGGCATTTCCTCATAAGAACAAGAAAATACGCCACGAAATTCATGAAAAAGAGAGTGATATGATTCGAGTTCTAATGGAGAACAAGATACACCGACATGAATATTCTCTAGAATGCCAGGTTTGGTCGAAATATTGATAGAAATGGTTTCTTTGATATTTGACAGATTTCACTCGAAATCGATTTCATTAATGGGAAAAGAATTCGAAAAGAAATTTTTGATGGATGGGTGATATAGTTCACTAAGATAATTTTATTCATAATCAGGAAGATGGGAACAATGATGATAATCTTCCCATGGTTCTCCTTTTGACATCATGGCTTCCAGAATATTCTCATCTGTCAAGAATGCCGAGGAAAAAGGATCAGATGGAGTACAAAAATCTAAGGAACGATCAACCCAAACACTCAGAGACGCCGATTTAGGATTTTCCGCCCAAGCGAGATAGATTGATTGCTGTGAAATATCAATAGGGTTGGGCAGCAGAAACTCATCCAATGTAGAAATATAAAAATCACCTGTACTATTCCTTAAGCCATATAGAGTGGAAGAGATCATGTAGCAGGCCTCTATACTTGCAATTTCTGTCGATGTCGCTGGCGGTGGTAATGCAAAGGTTCCCATGAGAGTGGAATCCTTTAAGAGTCCTACACCAATGTTCTGAAGTTCTAGTTGGGGTACGTGAATGAACGGAATGCTTCCAGTTACCTACGAAGCAGAGGCAAAGAAGGATAGTTGATTAATGACTGTAATTGTACCTTTATGTGGAAAGGAAATCATTCTAAAATATGTAGAAACAATAGCAATCATCGCATATACCCATGGCCTTCCAAGTAAAATATTATAGTCAAGGGGTCCATCAAAAACCTCAACATCAATATTCACTGTTTTTCCCCCTAATTCAACATTCAGGTTATTAATAATACCACAAGGCTTATATGTACGTCCATCAAATGCCTTCAACGTCGTTGATGATTGTGATAAGCACGACGATCCAAGTGACTTCCAACAGTTTAGAGACATAATGCATGTAGATGCTCCCTCATCAAGAATACTGTGAAGAACAAGGTGATTGAGAACATTTACCTGTATGGAGAATGCCAATTCTATTGGTAGCTACGGCACATAGCCCGTATGATTAAAGATGACAAGATTGGAATTAGTCATATCAATTCCACCAATGGCCGACAATAAAGCCTGTTTTTGGGAGGGAAAATTTTGTAATACCTCAAGAGAAAACATAGCTGAAGGAGATTGAGCCAAATATTCAACTATATTATAATTTTGTGCAGCTCTTTCTTGAGGATTATATGTCGATTTATGAATTACTCCCTTTGGTGGCTTGATTGTCAGTTCAGGAATAGTAGTATGTGGTACTGATTCTGTAGACGGATTCATTGTCAAGGTAGTAGGTTGATTAGTGGCCTAACTACCATAATATTTATTTCGAATTGACACTAAAATATCTGTTGAAGGTTTTGTGACAGATAACATTAACACTCGGGAACTAGGAGCTGGATTCGTAGCAACCATATTTGTGTCTGGATTTGGAAGTGGGCCTGTCAACACATCTGATGCATGAGAAGTCTTGATGATTTTTGAGACTTCAACGCGGTGAGGAAAATCCCTAAAAGAGTGTTCCTCATTACAAATTATGCATGGATAACGAGGTTTCCGAGGTTCAGATGGTTGATCAGATGATCTTTCCTGCGGGTTAGAAGTTTTCTTTTTCTTTGATTTCCCCTTTTTCTTACTTCTTGGTTGCTTGTCACCTTGCCTTTATCGAATGACACAACATTAATTTCGGAAGTAGGAGCAGGATCAGATGCAGTAGTGTGGTGTGTGCTTGCAGTGCCTATCAAGTCATCTCTGGCATGAGAGTCCTTTAATTGAAGAGGAACATTGAAATTAGATCTCGACACATTAAGAATTTTTTCGTAGAGTGTGCCAGACTGAGTGTAAATAAAGTCTAAATATTGGGCACGAGTGATAAATTTCTCTTCTATGATGACGCCACCCTTAGCCACATCCTCAGTTATAGATGGTAATAGGGACTTAATGAACCATTCAGCAAGGAGCTGATCCGGAACAAATGTCTTAACCATTCATCGATGACGATGCCACTCATGAATATGATCAGATATGTGAGTAGCATTAGTCTGTTTGAAATTGGTCAAGAGTTCTGTTCTAGTTTCATATCTGATGGGTAACTAGAAAAGGGTCAAAAAGACAAGATCTAGAGTAGTGAAATTGTCAAAAGAAGCTCTAGGTAATCCGATCTACCATTTTGTAGCTAGACCTGTGAGTGTACTCTGGAAAAGACGTAGTTGAACAAAATCATCATTTAGGGAATTTGATGAAAACCATAAATGATAAGTCATAACATGAGTCGACTGATATTCTCCAGGGTTTCCATTGAACTTAGGAATATCCGAGGGTAATTTATGAGGTATCACCGACCACCAAGGAGCATAGTTGATTAGATCATTGGTTAACCGATTTAAATCTGATAACTCTAAAGTTGCGACAAAGGGAAATTGTCTATTAAGGTCAGGTTGAGCATAGCTAGGATGAGATGGAATTGCTTGAGCAACAGGCCTTTGAGCACCAACATAAGGAATTTGCTACTGGTAACCCAGATAGGGGTTGTTTTGCATAGAAAATGCTTGAGGATTATGTTGATCGAAACCTGGATATGATACTTGGTGAAATGAAGTTTGAGGCATTTGCACCTGTGGCTACGAAGGGGTCTGTCCACCAATGTTATAACCCAAATTAGGATAACTTGGATTCGGTTGATATGTATAAATCGGTTGCGGTTGTTAGGTCCCTATATTACTAGTATAGTCCCTTATTGTTGTTAGTGTAACCCCCTTATTGTTATTATTGTACCCTTGTAACCCCCATTTTATTATTATTGTGCCCTTAAATTATTATTGTTAGGTCGGCTAGGATTACATTGTGGCCCACTAGGATTACATTATGGCCCCATGGACTCCTATATATAGAAAGGAGTTTGGTAAATTGGATCTCAAAAATTGTTCATTTATGTAATGTGTATTGGAGGTTGCCCCTCGAAGTGGCTTATTTTAAGGCGTTCATATCTCTTTTCTTCTATTTTTGGAGTAGGATTTTAACATTTGGTATCGAGCCGAAATTACACTCCTAAAACTCTCAAGAATGAAGGACATATCAAGAATAAAGGGTAATAGTGTTGATTGATTCGGTAGCACCCATAATTTTATTCATTGAAAGGTAGCCAAGGAAATAAATTGTTTCCTATACCCAGCACCAGAATGTCAAGTGATGGTTGCAAATGGAGGAACTATAAATTGCTCTGGAAAATGCCATAATATTAAGCTAACCATGGGGGAGTATGTATTGACTAGTCCAATGCTTTCCATTCCTATGGGAGGTGCTGATGTTGTACTAGGAGTACAATGGTTACAATCTTTGGGGACGGTAGCTTTTAATTTTCAAGAACTTTTCTTGAAATTTTTTTCAGAAGGAAAGGAAGTTGAATTACGAGGTATTGCAGGGAAGCCGGGAAGGATAATAAGCTCTAATGTCATGACAAAGCTTCTAAAGAAAGAACAGCGAGGCGTAATTGCACAATTATGCTCACTAGAAGTTCCAACATCAAAATCATCTGTTTCTGCAGATCTCCAACAAGTCTTGGACAATCATTCCAAGGTGTTTGAAACTCCCAAAGGACTCCCACCTATTCGTGATCATGATCATGCTATTCATTTGATTCCGAGAAGTGTTCGTCCAAACATCAGGCCTTATAGATATCCTTACTTCCAAAAGAGCGAAATTGAACGTATGATTGCAGAAATGTTAGAGGCGGGTATAATTCAACCTAGTCAAAGTTCTTTCTCTGCTCCTGTAGTCTTGGTACACAAGAAGGATGGATCATGGTGAATGTGTCCGGATTATAGGGAGCTCAATAATCTCACCATTAAAGACAAATTTCCCATTCCTGTGATTGATGAATTATTGGATGAATTACATGGAGCAATTTATTTTACCAAGTTGGATCTTCGTTCAGGATATCATCAAATTAGAATGAAGACTGAAGATATTCCAAAAACAAAATTTTTAACTCACGAGGGTCATTATGAATTTTTGGTCATGCCTTTTGGCCTTACCAATGCACCTTCTACATTTCAAGGGTTGATAAATTCCATTTTCAAACCCTTCCTTAGAAAATTTGTGCTAGTATTTTTTGATGATATACTAATCTATAGCAGGTCTTGGAAGGATCATGTTGAACATGTTGACAGGGTGCTCAAACTATTGAAGGAGAAACAATTATATGCCAAAAAATCCAAATGTTTCTTTGGAGTACAAGAGGTGGAATATCTGGGTCATATTGTATCTCACGAGGGTGTTAAAGTAGACCCTAACAAAATTAAAGCCATTAAGGAATGGAAAGTCCCCACAACCATAAAGCAGTTTCGAGGATTTCTCGGGTTAACAGGGTATTATCGCAAGTTTGTTAAGAATTATGGGAGAATAGCAGCACCTCTAACAACATTATTGAAGAAAGATGCATTTTCATGGACTACTGAAGCAACTAAGGCCTTTGAACGTCTTAAGGAGGCAATGTGCCAGGCACCGGTCTTAGCTACACCAGACTTCACAAAAACCTTTATTGTGGAATGTGATGCCTCAGGAAATGGAATTGGTGCAGTTTTAATGTAGGAAGGAAGACCCATTGCTTTTGAAAGTCGTCCAATCAAAGGGAAAGTATTTACAGAAACCTATTTATGAGAAGGAAATGTTAACAATACTACATGCACTAAAGAAATGGCGAACTTACCTAATGGGAAGACACTTCAAGGTAAAAACTGATCATGATAGTCTTAAACACTTTTTGGAACAAAGACTATCGTCAGAAGAACAACAAAAATGGGTCACAAAGATGTTGGGTTATGACTTTGAAATAATATACAAAAAAGGAAAGCTGAATGTTGTTGCAGATGCACTCTCAAGAAAGAATGAAGAGGTGGAAGCATTGCTTTGTGCCATTTCTATTATCCAACCAGATTGGATAACTGAAGCAAGAGATGAATGGAAGAAGGACAAAGATGTATGGATACTCATTCAAAAGTTGCGGCAAGATCCTAGTACATCTGATACATTTAGTTGGAAAAATGATTCCTTATGGTACAAAGATCGCTTATATCTTTGTAAGAATTCCCAACTAAAACAAAAGATTCTTCTGGAATTGCACACTTCTCCTCTAGGAGGACACTCAGGATTTTTAAAAACTTACCACGGGGTGAAGAAAGAATTTTTTTGGGATGGCCTTAAATCTGATATTCGAAAGTTTGTGGCGGAATGTTTGGTTTGCCAACAGAATAAAGTGGAAACAATTAAGACCCCCGGACTTCTACAACCTTTATCCATTCCAGGTCAACGTTGGGAGGAGATTTCAATGGATTTTATCACAGGTTTACCTAAGTCCGAAGGAAAGAGTGTCATCATGGTGGTAGTTGATAGACTTACCAAGTATGCACACTTTTGTGCATTATCTCATCCATTTAAAGCAAGTACAGTTGCTACTACATTTATGGACGGAATTCAAAAGCTACATGGAAGCCCAAGGGTTATTGTGAGCGACAGAGATCCCATTTTTACTGGAAATTTTTGGACAAAGTTATTTTCTTGTTTGGGTACTCAATTAGCTCATAGCTCATCTTATCATCCTCAATCTGATGGTAAAACTGAGATAGTAAATAAATGTTTGGAAGGATATCTTCGTTGTTTTGTATCTGATAAACAAACACAATAGGTCAAGTGGTTACCTCTCGCTGAATGGTGGTATAACACTTCCTTCCATACTGCAGCAAAAATGACCCCATTTATGGCACTTTATGGATATCATCCACCATCCATCACATCATCCTTAAGGGAAAATTCGAAGGTTCAAGCAGTGGAAGATCACATCGAGCATCAGCAAGAAGTTCTCCAACTCTTAAAGGATAACCTGAATTTGGCACAAAATCGAATGAAACAACAGGCAGATCAACATCGCAGAGAGAGAAGTTTTGATGTAGGAGATTGGGTATTTTTACGGCTACAACCATACAAACAAATGTCCCTCAAGCAAGCAAAGAAGGATAATAAATTATAGCCAAAGTACTATGGTCCTTACAAGGTGTTGCAAAAGATTGGTACTATGGCATACAAATTGGAGCTTCCTGCTTCTTCGCGAGTACATCCAATTTTCCATGTTTCATGCTTAAAGAAGGTTATCGGTGAAAATATTCCAGTTCAAACAATATTACCAAAACTTGATGAGGAAGGAAAAATCATATTGGAACCTGAAGCGGTCACGGAAACAAGAACTCGACAACTACGGAATCGATCAATTTCAGAGTATCTCATCAAGTGGAAGAGCTTACCCACTGAAGATTCTACATGGGAGGATGAGAATTTTATACAGAAGCACCCGGAGCTACTCAAGTGTTGAGGACAACACTTTTTTTGAAGGAGAGGGGCATGTTAGGTCCCTATATCACTAGTATAGCCCCTTATTATTGTTAGTGTAAACCCCTTATTGTTATTATTGTACCCTTGTAACCCCCAATTTGTTATTATTGTGCCCTTAAATTATTATTGTTAGGTCGGCTAGGATTACATTGTGGCCCACTAGGATTACATTATGGCCCCATGGACTCCTATATATAGAAAGGAGGTTTGGTAAATTGGATCATCCAAAAATTGTTCATTTATGTAATGTACTGGAGGTTGCCCCCTCGAAGTGGCTTATTTCTAAGGCGTTCATATTTCTTTTCTTATATTTTTGGAGCTGGTTACACAACATCGGTTGTGACATCCCATAAAATGGTAGACCAACTTGTGAATAAATAATTCCTGGTATAGGTTGTTGTAAATTAACCAAAGGATTTGGAGTTTGTGGACCCAACATTTGATGATATTGAGTTAAAGGACCTGCTTGATAAGGTTGATGTAAAAAATTTTGATTCTGTAACAGGGGTATAGATGTATTAACAAGTGGTAATGAAGTGGGTGTAACATGTTGAACTAGTTGATACGATTGTACAACCATTTGTGGTTGGATAGGCAGAGTGGGTTGCCATTGACAAAAAATCGTTTCAACATTAGATTTACCAAAAATCGACAGAGTACTGTCATATTGGGTGACCAAAAGTTGCCCCCCAGCATGAGGAGGATAATAAGATGGAAAATATTGCTCTCCAAATGCTGGGAGTCCATTTGATATGGTACTTGAAGGAATAGACCCAGATGGATCGGCTTGATATTGTCCTGATGATGTGTATAATGAATCAAGTCGTTCAGTACTTACGATAGGATTACTAGTTAAAATACCAGATGATGACATTGGTAAAGACCATGGTCTTGAAGATGCACTAGAGAAAATTCCAGATAATGATTTGTAACTGTTGTGCTATACAAAAACCCCCATTTATTTTTCATAAATAGGGATCCTTTAGAAATAAATAGGGAAAATCCATTTCAAAATTTCTTTTTAAAAAACACCTAGAAAATAATTTTTCTGCCTAAAGTGCACCGCTTCTCACATATTTTATCCTTCAAAAATAATCCTAAATCATAAAATCTGTGAATTGCGAAATGCGCTGTTTAAAAAGCCTTTCCAAAGAAACAAAAATATTTACTTTCCTTTTTTTGCATCACACTTGATCTAGTTAAAACTTAAGAAACAAAGTAATATAAGTTGCGACAACCGCAGACTTGACGAAGCGAATAAAATAAAAAATATAAATCCTTTTTCGCGATCGCATCCACTTTAATATTTCGCAAATCGCACCACGTGCGAATTATAATATATACTTAAACGTATCTTTTAAATATTGCGATCTGTGATTTGCGCAGATCACATTTCGAAACATTTATGAGACAATCACGAAATATTATAAGGAATCATTGCGATTTGTGCATTTAACGATATCAGCGTGTGAAAGCAACTTATGTCATATCAAATTGAATTTCAGATCTTAATGGCTTTAAACGATTGATAAGTATTGTGTTCGAAGTCATGTGAAGCCATGTCAAGCATTAAATTTTGAAATCATAAGGAATTATGAAGAGATGATTGATAAGATTGACAATTTTTTCGTGTGATTTTGAAATAAATCCCTGATATATCTTTGTAATGCTCGTTATATGATATATTTCACTTTTTTCTTAGGAAATCAATTATCGAGTTAAGAAAGTCAAAGATAAGTAAAAAGGGTAAAGAGGTGTCTCAAGCATCATCTTCAGAGGATACATATATGCCTTTGTTATTTTCAGACACTGTCTGTAACAAGGATTGTGGAATTTCTTCATGGGAAGCTATGTACAAACTTTTTTAGGATGAAGGACCAAAGGTGATAAAAAAAAATCTACGACAGGTACTGATTCCACCTTTGATGCAACCCTTTTCGGCGTTGCATGCTTGTTTATTCACAGAATATCTGTGAGACCGAAGATTATGCCTTACGCGGATATGATTAAGTGGGCAGTTGAGAACTTAAATATTGAAGATAGAGTTTTCAAGAATTCCAGAGGAGAGATTATGGGCTCTTTCAAAGTCAAAGATTTGAAAACCATGTATCATCTACCAGCTCCGCAACTGAGGTATGATAATATATATGTGCAAATGTTCAGAGCTAAACATCCAGATCTTATCAAAGTCATCCATGAATGGAAAGACAATGAAGGGAAATTGAAGTAGGAAAAATCTGGTATGTACCCCATTACACAAATCCCCTATCCTTATTGCTATGCTGTTGGTATGTTGTGTAGGCTATTTTCCAAACCTGATAGTACTAGGTTCACTAGAGATTGGGTTCCCTTAATTGACGCAATCGTTAATTCATCCATTTTGAATTGGGCAGATCTTTTATCCAATTATTTAGCCAAACATATTGCTGAATATAGGAATAAAAGGAGTGCTTCATCCCAACAAAATTCACCCTTTTACATGTATTATTATGTTATGGATTCCATCTAATTCACTTCTACATTTCCAATCATGGGTTGGAAATGGACCATTAAAAACCCTACCCCAATTCATACACCATGAAGAACTCTGGGACTCTAAATTCCACCTACATTTCTACAAAGTTTTTTATGGAGTCATGTTGCCTATGTATCAAATGATTTTCAATGAAAATATCCCTAGGGTTTCCAAAGAAGTCAGTAAAGATATTCTTCCTATAACTAGATGGTTTGCTGAAGAGAAATTCACATATGTTTGAGTATTTGGAAGTTTTTCTCTTCCACATGTTTTGCCATACTATGATCCAGATAGATTGTTTGGGAGAGAAATGGATTATCAAATCATCAATGGTGTCACAAAACAGTTAAAAGATGATAAAAAGGCTATTTGGCCTTCTTTCCCTCTACAGTGTGACACCTTCGCTTTGGCTAATATCGACCATATATTCAAAAAGGTTCCTAATATTCAGATGTTAAATCTAGCATTCATGCCCGAAAGATTATATGACTCCGATGATGTTATTTTAATTACATGGCAAAGCTCAAAACAAAGCCCTTCATAAAGGAAGAAGATAAGTTTCATGACTTCTTCCAAGGAGTCGAATATTTTTCTGATATTGTTAAAAGGATTTCTAGTCAATCAAGTCAAGAAGAGGCTTAAGCCTTTCAGGTATATAGAAATGAGAGATTGAAAAATGTCCCTTTGAATTTTTTAGTTATTGAAGAAGAAAAACATACTCCAAGTGTCAATCACGATGAACAAATGAAAGATGGCTTTGAAAATGAATCTGGTCAGTCTCAACAACACTTTGATAAGTTAAATCAATCTGAGGATGAATCTGAATCTACAAAAGAAAATCTGGAAATCGACCACATTCTTCAAGAAATAAAGTTGCAAGAGAACACAAAGAACAATGGCACTAAATCAAATTTAGAGGTAGTTCAAAAGGATCAGAGCACGATAGATCAGTCTAAATCATCTCAAGGTAAAGACCTGGTGAATGAATGGGAACAATTTTCCTAAGCAATTAAGACTCCTAAAGAAAAGGTCAATAATGACCAAGCAACAAGTTTTCAAATGCTTGAGCCTTCTCAGAAAATAGTTGAAACTGTCAACCCTCTACAGAGAATCCCAACAACACAGAGCAAAGAAATCATTTCGGCTTACTCTACAGATAAAATCATCCTAAAGATTGAAGACATTCCATCATTGGATATTTTCTACAGTCCCAGCCACAGAGCTGTGGTTAAAAGGAATAAGAGAAGAAGAAATAACGAGACAACTCCTAAAATGATAGATGAATCAGTTGATGTCCTTTGGAAGGATTCATTAGAGGATCCCACTGATCATCTAACTAAATTTTCACAATATGCAGGAGCTTATGCCACAGCCACTGTAGATAAGGCAACTGAAGTTAGAACCTTGTTGAAACAGAAAGAATCCAGAATACAGGAATTAAAATAGATGTTAGATGCAGAGAAAGTCAAGACTACTGAACAAATCAGAGAAAGTTCAACACAGTTCCATAAAGATATTGAAAATCTTAAGTCAGAACATCACACAAAGCTTAAAGAGAAATAGACACAACTGGAAAAAGCCATGGCAGAGTTACATAATCAATCACAATCAGAAAAGTTCATTAAAGAAGCACTTGAGATAAATGGTTTGATAAAGAAACAATTTTTTTTTTTCATAAAGCTGCTACGATTGATTCCTATTGTGATTCCAATAAAATAATGATTCAACAAATTGCAATCCAAAAACTAGAATGTGAGAAACTTTGAAAAAAATTGAAGAACACATTCAGTGGCAAGATTCAGATATGGAAAAGCAAGCTAATATACCACAAATAGACAAGCTTCACAAATAATTATTATTTACAGAATGGGAAGCACAGATCATCTGAACAGAAAGAGCAATGACCAAGACATCCAACAAATCAAGTGAGGTTATACAACTGTTATGTGACCAATTGTTTAAAACAAGAATTCTTGAAGAAAACACGTCTGATGTGTTTTCAATAACAAAAGAAGTAGAATTAAAATGGACACAGAGAGCAGAACAACAGGAAGAAATAATCAAGAAAGTCAATAAGTTTGATCAGGAAAATTATTGGAATTTTCTGCTCAAACCTTATCCTCAGAGCAAACTCTTCTATTTCTCACAGAATTAGGAAAAAAGTCTCAGTCGATAATCTCAAATGATATCTTCAAGGAATAAATTTGATCATGAATATCTCATCCAGCTCAACTCAAGACAATGCTAGATATCTACCAACTTCGTGATCACACAGAAATGCATGATCCATAAAGTCAAGATTATCAGTTCTAAATTCCTAGATTATGTTCAAGTTAAGTTTTAGAGAAAGGTTGTTTGAAACCTCCTCTACATTTTTGTAAATGATTTAATTAGTTTTTAGTTAGTTTTAGTATTTAAACCCTTCTCATGCATTTAGAGAAGGGTCCAATATTTTGTTAAGAACATTTGCAAAGAATGCTTATTTCTAAGTAAAGTTTGTGAATGCCTTGATGAAATAATGGAACATGACCTTTTTCAGTTATAAATATCATTTTGTTGAATCACTGTTGGTGCTCTTCTGTATTCTTTGAACGACTCTTTGATTGAAGAATGGGATACAACCTATTATCACTAATCCGATAAGAAGAAGTAATACACATCTGGTACTATTATCAAGTATGCTATTTTTGTTTCTGAATGTTAGTGATGAACTCAACTTTCATGAATCATATATAGAATTAATTATTTTTATCTAAAATATCAGTTACACTATTGTACGATATAAAGATAGAAATTAGTTTTTTTATACATGGTCATAAGATAAATGCAATATATCTTTCATTTTCTTTTGATTAACTATTTTTTCAAGAGAATCATCTTACACAGTAATAATTCTATTAAATCTATGATGATTTCATCATCACAGATTGACTAGATATCTCTTTAGACTACATTAAATTATTATCCATGGGTTAGATTAAATTTAATTCAAATTTTTGCATTTAGAAATAAATTTATCTCAGTTTGTAGTAATTCATCATTGCAAAATGTTTTGAAAAATAAATCCCACAAATTATCTTAAAAAACCCAAATCTGGGAAACTGGTCCCATCACACCCAGTTGGAGCCACTACCCCAAACAGAAAAGGAACTGTTTTAAGGTCTGGATCGGGTGGTTATCCCCCTTTGTTGTTGCCATGGATTTCTGAGGCCTCAAAATTTTTAGCGCTAGAAGGAGGTCTTGACTATGAATGGCAGATAAATCTAAAATTCAAAAGCCTCATAAGAGTCGATCTCCTCAAAAGCATTATACGATTTCCTGATCACAATCTAGATCACCAACTCGGAAATTGGAAGTAGAAGAAACCTTTCCATCATCTCCTAAAGTATCACGTTATCCACCTACTTCAGAATTCATTCCCGAATCTCCCGAAGTTCAGTCTTTAATTCAACAATTAGAAGGAATATCTATTTTTGCTGAAAAGCCTGTTAACCGAGAAACTTCTGAGGAAAGTGTTAATTCTTTATTTAGAGAAACTGGTATTTTAACTCGATCTAAAAGTGAGAATCTTGTTCCCCATTTTGAGTTTCCATTAGAACCTCATCCCAAAAAAGTTTCTATATCCAGATCTAAGTCATAAACAAGTGAAGTCAAATCAAATTTTCCTTCAGTCATTCCTCCAAATTCTTCTAATCAATCCACATCTTCTCTATCTTCCATTTCTTCTACACAAACAATCAGTGCTGTCACATGTAGTACTGTTCCAGTTGTAAGTTCTTCATTCATTACCCCTACTTCTGGATCTAATTCTACATCTTCACAAACTCCTAATCCAATTATGGCTAATTGACCTTGGACGAATCCTGGTGTTGTATTAATAGAAAATCCTAATCCTCTTCCAGATTATCCAGAAAAATGGTTACCTAAATATAATTCAGATGATGGTATTCCTCTTGAAGAACACATTAATAATTTTATGTTAGCCATGAATTTAAAAGGAATCGCTCATGAAGATGTTGTAGTCAGGTTTTTTCCATACACTTTACAAGGATCTACAGGATCCTAATACTTCTCTCTTCCAGCAGGATATATTGCTGATTGGGCAACCTTTGAACAAGTTTTCCTTGCAAAATTTGGATATGATAGGACTGTTGCATCCTTAATCAATGCTCTTTCCAATCTTAAAACTAATTCAGGTGAAAATATAAAATATTTCCACACTAGATTTAACAGGTTATTAAATAAAATCCCAAATTCTTCTAAACCTGTTGTTGAAGTACAAATAGAATGGTATATTTCTTCTTTGCCTTCTAATATAGCTATTTTTGTAGATAGAGCTAATAAATCTACTCTTTTAGAAAACTTGAAAGAAGCTCTCGCAGTATAGAAAATAATCTTAGTATTAGAAAAAATATCAGAGATAGAAGAAAGGAAAACAAAGAAAGTGACATTTAGTCAAGATTCTAAAAAAAAAGTTTCAAAAGATCCATTTGATCTTGAAGGTCTTAAAAAAGTGCTAAAGACTGTGATTGATATAAAGAAACAAGTTGATGAAACTTCAGCCACTAAAAAATCATTTTGTCCATTTAAGAAAAATCCTCCTTCAACATCTCAACCTCTAAATGAGATTTCAAATGCTGAATCTGATCAAGATACTGAAGATCCATCACCTTATGAAAATGAATTAGAGTCTGAAGAAGAAGTCGAATTAAATGGTTTATGGGATTTTGTTATTCCCACAGAAGAAGAAAATGAAGCTATGCATGTATCTTCAAGAAGTAAATATTCTTCAGATCCAATTGTGTCAAATCCCAAACAAAATTTTGTTCACACAAAAGAAAAAATCAAAAAATCTAAAACCGTACAGATAGATCCAATTTTACCAGATCCTTCTACAACTTCCAAAACTTTGATTGTTTCAGATACAGTTGCCAATATAACATAGTTGAAGACATGAAAAAGATTAAAGCAAATATTTCATTACATGAAATGAACAAACTCAAAAAACAACATAAAATCTTGCTTAGAGAACTCAAAGAAATTCTTGTAGAACCTATACAACCACCAGTTATAGCACAAGCTTCAAAAGATATGGGAAAACCTCCATCATATACCAATAAATTAAATTCCAATGATCTTGTTTTAATTGGTGATAGATCTATCTCCCAAACTCCTACTTTTCTTTTGACTTATGAAATTTTCAACAAAGATGTTCATACTTGTCTTATTGATTCAGGGGATTCTTCAAACATTATGCCAATAACAGTATGTACAAAATTAAATATCACTCCTCAAAAAACATTTGTACATATAGTTCAATTGGATAGAACAAAAGTTGAAGTTATTGGAGAAATGTTGTCAGTATCTATCAGGTTTTCATCTAATCCAAAGGTATTACAAGTGATTGATATTTTGGTTATAGACATCCCTAAATTCTATGGTCTTATTTGAAGCAGAGATTGGTCTGAAAATTTACACACATATTTTGATATTGATTGGTCACATATGTGGTTACCATATAATGGAAAAACAAATCAAATTAGAATTGAACGTGAGAAATTTATGAAACATACTGTTACTGAGTTGGAAGGACCAAATGAACCTGTAGCTTTTACTAATAATATCATAGGAAATTATTTAGCTGAGTCATTTCTTGGATCATTCAATGCTCAGGTCTCACCTTTTTCAACAAATATGGTTATTTCTCAATTTGAAAACTTTTCTCAAACATATTCTTCTAGATGTGTTAATTTTAGCAATCAGATTCCAAAACAATCTTTATTTTGGACTCTATTTTTTTGATGGTTCGAAATCAGAAGATGGTGCAGGAGCAGGTTGCGTTTTAATCAATCCACAAGGAGAGAAAATGATGCTAGCTTTTAGACTCGAGTTTCAGTGCACGAATAATACTGCTGAATATGAAGCATTGATACAAGGTATGTATAAAGCTATATGATTGAATGTTAAATATTTGCAAGTATATGGAGATTCTGAAATAATAGCTAAACAAGTTAGAAATATGATTCATTGTATTTTTTGACGCTTGAAACATTATCAAACTTTAGCTCAGAATCTTATTTCTCATTTTATAGCATTCAATATCTCTACAATTCCTAGATTACAAAATGTGATGATTTAGTTTCTAATGTAGCATCTAGACTTATACCACCCGAAGAATTTAGTCCAGATAGATTTTCAATTGAATTAATTTTTAGACCATCCATTCCTGACAATATAACAAATTGGAGAGTATTTAACAATGATGCAGATATAGTAAAATTTCTTACATCAGAAAGAGCTTATGAAGGTCAAATCTTAGATGAACATGACATGATTTAAAGATTGAGGATAAAACAAACAATAATCCAATTCCCAAATCTGTAGTCAAAATGGAGGACCTTTATGATTTGAAAGATAGATTTAAAAAAGTGACCAATTCAAAAACTCAAAGTTCTACTTTAAAGTTTGAATTGATTAATCTTGGTACTCCAGAAAAGCCTCAAAGCGTCAACTTATGTCTTGGCCTAAAATATGAAGAAATGATATCATTTATTAAATTGCTGAAAAAATATAAAGAGGTCTTTGCATGGGATTATGCAGATCTTAAAACATATGATCCTTCCATAATTTAGCAAACCATTCCTATGATCTCAAATGATAAACCTGTCCAACAAAAACTTAGAAAAATTCATCCAAATTTAGAAAGTCAAATTAAATCTAAAGTGAATAAAATACTCAAAGCTAAAGTCATTTTTCTTGTTAAACATTTGAAATGGGTGTCAAACATGGTTCCAGTTAGAAAAAAGAATGGAGACATCAGAATTTGTATAGACTTTATAAACTTGAATAAATCTTGTCAGAAAGATAATTTTCCCTTACCCACCATGTAACATATATTGCAATCAGTTGCAGGGTTTGAATTGATGTCTTTTCTAGACGAATTTTCAGGGTATAATAAGATCATGGTATATCCGGACGATAGATTAAAAACAACATTTAGAACAAAATGGGGAACATACACATATTAAAAAATGCCTTTTGGATTGATTAATGCTGGTGCCACATTTCAGCGTGCTATGGATATAACTTTCAGAGGACTAATCAATAGCTCGGTTGTTATATACTTAGATGACATTACTATTTATTCTAAGCATAGGAACAATCATATTAATCATTTAAAAAACATTTTCGAAAGATGCAAAAAATATGACATTTCCCTTAATCCTAAAAAGTGTTATTTTTCCTTATCAGAAGGTAAATTATTGGGATTCATTGTTTCTAAAAAAGGAATTCATATAGACCCTGATACGATTCAAGAGATTGAAAATATTCCTCTGCCACATAACAAAAAAATGATGCAATCATTTTTAGGGAAAATTAATTTTGTAAAAATATTTGTTCCAGATTTCTCCCAAGTTGTCCTACCCCTACAGTCAATGATTAAGAAAAATTCAATCTTTAGATGGGGAAAAGAAGAAAGAAATTCTTTTGAGTTAATTAAAAAAGCTATTGTTGAATCTCCTTCTTTAACAACTCCTGATTTTCTCAAATCTTTTCTATTATACACATTTACTTCTGATACATCATATGTAGCTGTTTTAACACAGTTGAATGATCAAAACATTGAAGCACCAATTGCATTTTTTAGCTCTAATATTCAAGGTGTTGAGTTAAATTATTCAGCTGTAGAAAAACAAGCCTATGCTGTATTTAAATGTTTGAAACATTTCAGTCCTTTTCTCTTAAAAACACATACCAAGATAATAGTACCTTACTCAACATTAAGACAATTATTAATACAACGAGAAGTAGGAGAAAAAAGAGAAAATTTGGTTACTGCACTCCAAGAATATGATGTAGAAATACATCCAGCTAAAATTGTTAAAGGACAAGGCCTTTGCAAAATTTTAACTGGAGCTTCTCATTTGTCAAAAGAGAAAGATCAATCAAATGAAATAAAACTATCTGAGGTAAGCCTAAATGATTCTCAATCACAATATGCTGATCTGAAATTCTTTCTAAAAAATGGACATGCTCCATCATATCTCAATTATACATAAAAGCATGCTTTGAGACTTATAGTGAATCAATATCAACTTGTAAATAGTGTCTTATTTAGGAGGAATTTATGATTATGTATTATTAAGATGCTTCGAGAAAACTGAAGCCGAAAAAGTATTGCAGGAACTACATGATGGACCACCTGGAGGTCATTTTGGAGGAAATACCACAACTCATAAAATATTGCATGCCGGTTATTATTGGCCAATGCTGTTTAAAGATGCACATGAATATGCAAGAAAATGTAAAACATGTCAAACCACAATAGGAAGAGAAAGGAAAGCAAAATTCCCATTACAGCCAGTAAATATCCAACAACCATTTGAACAATGGGGGTTAGATATTATAGGTGAAATAACTCCTAACTCGTCAAAACAACACATGTATATTCTAACCACAACTGATTATTTCACAAAATGGGTAGAAGATATCCCATTAAAGGTGATCAATACACAAAATATTACCAATTTTATTGATTAATTTATAATTACTAGGTTTGGCCTTCCATTAACTTTAACATTTGATAATGCATCTTACTTTTCTGGAAATGCCATGATTGAATTTGTTTTGAAAAGATGTTTTAAGTTAAAATACTCAGCTAATTATTACCCACAAGGAAATGGATTAGCTGAATCTACAAATAAAAACCTTATCAGAATCATCAAAAGAACTATAGAGAAAAATCATAAGAATTGGCACAAAGCCTTATTGTTTGCTCTCTGGTAAGATAGAATCACCCAAAAAGCTTCAATAGATACTTCACCATTCGTGTTAGTTTATGGAAAATAAGCAATTCTACCCTCAAATGTAACGATACCATCGTTTGCTTTAGTATAATTCATTGATGAAAATCCTTCTTCCTCTCTTCAACTTAGACAAGATCAAATCCTTAAGTTAGAATAAGAAAGAGAAAAAGCTAAACAAACCCATATCCATCATTAACAAATAATAAAAACCTCATTTGATTTAACATCTATTAGTTCAAGGGATTTTCAAATTGGTGATTTGGTATTAAAATGGGACAAAGCTCATGAAGAAAAGGGTAAACACACAAAGTTTTAAAAAATCTGGCTAGGACCATTTCAAATAATTGAAAAAATTGGCTCATCAACATTTCTGTTACAGGATTTATCAGGTAAGAAAGATTTTTTACCTATTAATGGGCAAGTTTTGAAAAAATATTTCTCATAGAAGGTAACCCTTCTATCTTTGTACATTAAATTTTTTTCTTTCATATAGAAATACAAATTTGTTTAGTACTGACAATTGACCTTTCAAAATAAGTCTTAGATAATTCCTTTTTTCACTTTATTTTTCCACTTGTTAAAAAATAGAACTGTTAAAGAAAGAAAAACGAAAGATTTAGAAAAACAAATTGATTTTGTCTTTATTAAAAAATGAAATTCCAATAAAACACTTATTTTGTTTGAAGAACTCTCATTTTTATCTAGTATGAAGATTCTTTTGTCAGTCATGGAAAGATAATTATATTATAGTATGAAATATTTCTCAGAAAAAGCAATCTAAAAACTCGAAATTATCATCTAGCATCTTAAAAAGAAATATGATTCATCCCATCCAGTAAATCTTATAATTTTAAAAAGTAGATAAAAGAAAATAAAAATAAAAAGTTTGGAGAAAAATTAAAAGATAATAATTCTCATCACGAGCTTGTTTACCATGTTCATAAAGAAATAGTTGAACTGACATTACTAATACTGTCTACCAAAACATTGTAATGACTTGAGATTATATCATTAAGACAAGGGGTCTCATCAAGAGCCAGCTTGATCAGTTTAATTACTATTTGTGAATGGTATTGTCACTATTTGGTTACCTAGCCAAGACAGTGGCTCTTAAGTAGATAAAAGATATAAAAAAGAAAAATATATAATTTACTTATGAAAATGATGAGAAATACTGGATGGAAAAATGGATCATAGTTGGTTAAAAGGTAACCCTACCAAAAGCTTAAAACTGCCTATTCGAACAGAGGCTTTATCTATGATTAAAGAGTAAAATTATAAAAAACCTTATCTGTAAATATTATTTGCTATTTATTTATAACTAAGTAAAGACTGACATTAATTTTTATTCTTATATATTTATAGAGGAATTCTCCTGAATAAGTGAATAAATGAAATTTTCGTTATTTGAAAAAAGATATTATTTATTTGAAATTTCATTTCTTTAACTATTTTATTTTTATATAAAAAGATTTAAGATTTTTAAATTTTTTTTATCAGAGACATCTGGTTCATCCAAGTGAATCACCAATTGTTGTGCTATAAAAAAACCCCCATTTATTTTTCATAAATAGGGACCCTTTAGAAATAAATAGGGAAAATTCGTTTCAAAATTTCTTTTAAAAAAACACTTAGAAAATAATTTTTTTGGCCTAAAGCACACCGCTTATCACATATTTTATCCTTCAAAAATAATCCTAAATCATAAAATCTGTGAATTGCAAAATGCGCTCTTTAAAAATCCTTTCCAAAGAAATAAAAATATTTACTTTCCTTTTTTCGCATTGCACTTGATTTAGTTAAAACTTAAAGAAACAAAGTAATATAAGTTGCAACAGCTGCGGATCCGACGAAGAGAATAAACTCAAAAATATAAATCCATTTTCACTATCGCATCCATTTTAAGCTTTCGCAAATCACATTGCGCTCGAATTATAATATAGACTTAAACATATCTTTTAAATCTTGTGATCTGCAATTTGTGCAGATCGCATTTTGCAACATTTACGAGACAATCATGAAATATTATAAGGAATCATTGCGATTTGCGCATTTAATGATATCAGCATGTGAAAAGCAACTTATGTCATATCAAATTGAATTTCAGATCTTAACAGCTTTAAAATATTGATAAGTATTGTGTGTGAAGTCATGTGAAGCCATGTCAAGCATTAAATTTTGAAATCATAAGGAATTATGAAGAGATGATTGATAAGATTGAAATTTTTTTCACGTGAGTTTGAAATAAATCCCTGATATATCTTTGTAATGCTTATTATATGATATATTTCACTTTGCTCTCAGGAAATCAATTATCGAGTTAAGAAAGTAAGAGATGAGTAAAAAGGGTAAAGAGGAGTCTCAAGCATCATCTTCAGAGGATACATATATGCCTTTGTTATTTTCAGACACTGTCTATAACAAGGATTGTGGCATTTCTTCATGGGAAGATATGTATACACTTTTTGAGCATGAAGGACCAAAGGTGATAACAAAAACATCTGCAACAGGTACTAATTTCACCTATGATGCAACCCTTTTTGACGTTGCATGCTCGTTTATTCACAGAATAGCTACGAGACCAAATATTATGCCTTACACGGATATGATTAAGTGGGCAGTTGAGAACTTAAATATTGAAGATAGAGTTTTCAAGAATTCCAGAGGAGAGATTATGGGCTCTTTCAAAGCCGAAGATTTGATAGCCATGTATCATCTACCAGCTCCGCAACAGAAGTATGATAATAGATATGTGCAAATGTTCAGAGCTAAAGATCCAGATCTTATCAAAGTCTTCCATGAATGGAAAGACAATGAAGGGAAATTGAAGCAAGACAAATTTGGTACGTACCCCATTACACAAATCCCCTATCCTTATTGCTATGCTGCTGGTATGTTGTGTAGGTTATTTTCCAAACTTGATAGTACTAGGTTCGCTAGAGATTGGGTTCCCTTAATTGACGCAATCATTAATTCATCCATTTTGAATTGGGCAAACCTTTTATCCAATTATTTAGCCAAACATATTGCCGAATATAGGAATAAAAGGAGTAATTAATCCCAAGAAAATTCACCCTTTTACATGTCTGCTTATGTTATGGATTCCATCTGTTTCACTTCTACATTTCCAATCATGGGTTGGAAATGGACCATTAAAAACCCTACCCCAATTCACATATACCATGAAGAACTCTGGGACTCTAAATTCCACCTACATTTCTACAAAGTCTATTATGGAGTCATGTTGCCTATGTATCAAATAATTTTCAATGAAAAGATCCCTAGGGTTTCCAAAGAAGTCGGTAAAGATAATTTTCCTACAGCTATATGGTTTGCTGAAGAGAAATTCACATATGTTCAAGTATTTGGAAGTTTTGCTCTTCCACATGTTTTGCCATACTATGTTCTAGATAGATTGTTTGGGAGAGATTTAGCTTATTAGCTCATCAATGGTGTCACAAAACAATTAAAAGATCATAAAAAGGCTATTTGGACTTCTCTCCCTCTACAGTGCGGCACCTTCACTTTGGCTAATATCGGCCATACATTCAAAGAGGTTCCTAATATTCAGATGTTAAATCTAGCATTCATGCCCAAAAGATTATATGACCCCGAGGATGTAATTAAAAATTACATGGCAAAGCTCAAAACAAAGCCTTTCATAAAGGAAGAAGATAAGTTTGATGAATTATTCCAAGGAGTCGAAGATTTTTCTGATATTGTTAAGAGGATTTATAGTCAATCAAGTCAAGAAGAGGCTGAAGCCTTTCAGGTATATAGAAATGAGAGATTGAAAAATGTCCCTTTGAATTTGTTTGTTACTGAAGAAGAAAAACATACTCCAAGTGTCAGTCTCGATGAAGAAATGAAAGAGGGCTCTGAAAATGAATCTAGTCAGTCTCAACAACACTCTGATAAGTCAGATCAATCTGAGGATGAATCTGAATCTACAAAAGTAAATCTGGAAATTGACCAAATTCTTCAAGAAATAGAGTTGCAAGAGAAAAAAAAGAACAATGACACTAAATCAAATTTAGAGGCAGTTCAAAAGGATCAGAGCATGATAGATCATTCTAAATCATCTCAAGGTAAAGACCTGGTGAATGAATTGGAACAATTTTCCCAAGCAATAAAGACTCCTAAAGAAAAGGTCAATATTGGCCAAGCAACAAGTTTTCAAATGCCAGAGCCTTCTCAGAAAATAGTTGAAACTGTCAACCCTCTACAGAGAATCCCAGCAACACAGAGCAAAGAAATCATTCCGGCTTACTCAATAGATCAAATCATCCTACATATTGAAGACATTCCATCATTGGATATTTTATACAGTCCCAACCACAGAGCTATGGTTAAGAGGAATAAGAGAAGAATAACTAATGAGACAACTCCTAAAACGACAGATGAATCAGTTGATGTCCTTTGGAAGGATTCATTAGAGGATCCCACTAATCATCTAACTAAATTGTCACAATATGCAAGAGCTTATGCCACAACCACTGTAGATAAGGTAACTGAAGTTAGAACCTTGTTGAAATAGAAAGAATCTATAATACATGAATTAAAACAGATGTTAGATGCAAATAAATTCAAGACTACTGAACAAATCAGAGAAAATTTAGCACAATTCCATAAAGATATTGAAAATCTTAAGTTAGAACATCACGCAGAGCTTAAAGAGAAATAGACACAGTTGGAAAAATCCGTGGCAGAGTTACAGAATCAATCACAGTCAGAAAAGTTCATTAAAGAAGCACTTGAGATAAATGCTTTGATAAAGAAACAACTAAAAATATTTTTTCATAAAGTTGCTACAATTGATTCCTATTGTGATTCCAATAAAATAATGATTTAGAAAATTGCAATCCAAAAACTAGAATGTGAGAAACTTCGAAAGAAAATTGAAGAACACATTCAGTGGCAAGATTCAGATATGGAAAGCAAGCTAATCTACCACAAATAGACAAGATTCACAAAGAATTATTATTTACAGAATGGGAAGCACAGATCATCCGAACAGAAAGAGCAGCGAGCAATACATCCAACAAATCAAGTGAGGTTATACAACTCTTATCTGACCAATTGTTTAAAACATGACTTCTTGAAGAAAGCACGCATGATGTGTTTTCAATAAAAAAATAAGTAGAATTAAAATGGACACAGAGAGTAGAACAACAGGAAGAAATAATCAAGAAAGTCAATAAGTTTGATCAGGAAAATTATTGGAATTTTATGATCAAATCTTATCATTAGCAGAAAACTCTTCTATTTCTCACAGAATTAGCCAAAAATTCTCAGTCAACAATATCAAATGCTATCTTCAAGGACCAAATTCGATCATGAATATCTCAGCTAGCTTAGCTCAAGACAATGCTAGATATCTGCCAACTTCGTGATCACACAAAAATGCATGATCCATAAAGTCAGGATTATCAGTTCTAAATTCCTAGATTATTGTTCAAGTTAAGTTTTAGAGAAAGGTTGTTTGAAACCTCCTCTAAATTTTTTTAATTCATTTAATTAGTTTGTAGTTAGTTTTAGTATTTAGCCCCTTCTCATGCATTTAGAGAATGGTCCAAGATTTTGTTAAGAAAATTTGCAAGGAATGCTTGTTTCTAAGTAAAGTTTGTGAATGCCTTGATGAAATAATGGAACACGTGTTGGAAACACTAAGAAGGGGGGGTGAATCAATATTCCTTTCAATTAGAGCACTATTTAATCTTCAATTATTATCAGTGTTTGTACAATGATAGCAGCAAACAAGAGGAACACAAATGCACACAGTTTTTAAGGTGGAAACCCACTCCAGGACAAAAACCACCTAATGCTTTTCTAGTAATTCTTTAATATTCAACTCCAATTGAAAATAAATCTCCAACTTCCTAGAATCTAGAAAATAATTCTTCTCCAGCTCCCACTGGATGGACACTCCAACGCCCGAGATTCTTCAGTATCAACTGAACGGATGCCCCAACACCCAATGAGCTACAACTCACCCTAGCACCACCCTACCACCCTATAGAAGAATAAAATAAGAATGGACTCCCATACCAGGGAAAATGGTCCACTTTACAATGATATAGAATGATGTAGAAGAAGAAGATATACTAGACCATAACCCCGAATTTGACACAACCACCTAAATATGATCCTAGAACTCCCAAAACTACCTCTTCAACCCTTGGCAGATAGACACTAGTACAATTTGTACAATAATGTATTTACAATGACTAAGTACAATGATACCTTTACAATGATTGTATTTAGTGATGCCCACTTGAAGACTTTATATGATGAACTTCTTGCTGCTATTATGCACCTTGGTTGCTGCTCTTGTCATGCAACCCTCTGCTGCACCTTGCTTTACTTTTTTGCCATAGAAAGTCTGGTCCTTTGCAATCCTTGACAACACATGATCTAGCTTTTTATTGCCTTCTAGGAGCTCGATATTGAATCTGGAGTATCTCTATAATTTTAGATCCTCAATATCTGATTTTTGGTCCTGTAGTATTCCTCTGAGTTGTCTTTCCAATGCCACAGGTCTGACCCAATTTGGATTCTTCAAGAGAGAGTTATACCCAATTTCTCACAATGCCCTAATTATGGATTGTTTCAGCAGAGTGCACTTGTACGGCATACCACGTGTCACTGTTTCTTCATTTGGCTCTGAAATTTATAGAGCGAAAACTACAGCCTGTTCACTATCTACCACTTTTTATGGAATTCCAATCCGATACTCAGAGAGAGAGTTATTACGATTTTACCAAGGTCACTTCTTTCATGAGCCTGCAAAAACCCTTACTTCCACATATCATATCTCCAAAAATATTGTGCAAATTGATCTAAAATTTTTACTATAGCTTCCTCAGGATTTGAGCTTCGCCTCATAAAAATTTCAGCTTCTGAACCTTCATAGAAAAAACTTTAGAGCGCAAATTCCACGATGACCTGTTTCAGATGGCCGAATTTATATGAATGCTTAAGTTGAGAGGGGCTTCAACAAGTGAATGTGGGAGGGATTTTAGGAGCATAAAAAAAATATTAATTATGAATTTTCAATGACCCATGCCCCAACCCCATGGGGTTTTAGCCCACTAACTGGCGTTACAAACTTCAAATAAGAATATCTCTCAAGCCGTGAAGAATTGCATGGCGTGCCATATATCAATGGAAAAATCTCGACAAGTAGAAATCATAAAAATCATTGTTGACCCAGAATATATTAATTTTGTAGGTCAAAATTCCCATGCAATATTGGGTTAGCCCCTAGTGCTGCTTGGGCCTAGTGCTGCTTGGGTTGACATCAATGACAACCGTTGATCAACAATCTCCCCCTTTGGCATTGATGGAAACACAAGTACTCCCCCTGCGATCATGACACCTCTTCCTACAAAATTTTCTCCCCCTTTGACATCAATGGCAAAGGGTAACTCCCCCTAAAACAAAACCATCTTGCGGACCTGTACACACTTCCACTCCCACTGACACAAAACCGTCCTGCAGACCTATACACACTTCCACTCCCCCTAACACACAACCGTCCTGTAGACCTGTAATCTAATGAGAACTTGGGAGTATCCCAAGCTTCTGGTGAAAATATTCCAATGCTAGCGAATATTTAATATGTGATTATTTTGGTGCTGCTTGGAATCTTGCTACTTGTCCAACTGCTTGCATAACGTCTGGTTGGGAGGCTGTTACATATAGAAGACTACTAATCATAGATCTATACAACCTTTGATCCACATCCTTAGATGAGTCATCTATGCTCAATTTGCAACCAAGTAAAGACATCTCGAAATCACTTTGAACCTTTGTAGCAAAATTCTTACTTAGTCGATAATCATTGCTACCAATTATTGTATCATCCTCTTTAGCTATTAGACATGCTTTAGTTGCTTCATCCAGAACATATATGTCATATGGAGCTCGACTTGTTGTAGCCACAATTTCACCATACATGCCTTTCCTGATTTCACATTTCATGGAGTTGAATAGTATTGTGTGTCCTTGATCACACATTTGTCCAACACTGAGCAGATTGTGATTCATGTTTTCAACCAATAGAACACTAGAACATCTTTTCTTTCGAGAGTGACAGTACCTGATCCTATAACATTTTAAGATCCATCATTTCCAAAGGACACGGTTCCATCCTTATTCTCTTTCAGAGATACAAATTTATTTCTATCTCCAGTCATATGCGTTGAGCAACCGCTATCAACATACCACACATCTTTGTTCTTTTGAGCCTTGAGAGCGAGAGCAAAATTATCATTCTTCTTCTTCTTCTTCCATGTTCGTTCATTCTGTGGCTTCGAATATTCTTCTGGAGGATTTTCAAGTCTGCAATCTTTGGCTATGTGTCCAAAGTTTCGACATTTGTAACATTCAATATTATTTCTTAAATGTTTAAATCTATTGATGTTTCGCTGAGCCCTAGGAGGTTCATATTTGACAGATCTCCTGGAATTGTATTCGTTCCTAGGGTACTTGCGACATTCTACAACTTTATGACCAAATTTTCCACATGAATAACAGTAGCCAAAAAAATATGTTGGTACCTGGATGGAAATTTTCATCAAGGAATTGTCTTCCAAGGCTTTTCTTGCGAATCTTGTCCAATGAAGTCTACATGTATGTCAGATCTCATAGGTTCATTGTATTTTGTTGTAGAAGGTCCTGCTTCTTCTTCTTTGTAACTGATGCCAGTTTTGTCATTGTAAGATCGTTGATTGTTGATGAGTTCTTCTAATTCCCTTGAGCTATTGGCATAGTTTTGGATAGTTTTTCCTTTCTTCACTTCCTCACGCAACGAGACTACTTCGGCTTCTAATTCTTCCATTTCTTGGTGGCTTTCTTCCAACTTCTTTTGAAGTGACTCTTCAATGCATTTGTGTTCTTCAACTTCAATTTTGAGACCTTGAACTTGTTCTTCAAGATTTTTGGAACGGATCTTCTTTGCCTTGAGATATTTTATAAGCTTGATTGCTTCCTCATAAAATTTGTCTATGGTCCATCCTTCTTCTTTGTTGTTTGATACCTCTTGCTTATTGTGCTTGGCCATAAACAATACTCTCTCATTGCATTATTCTTCACTATCATTGTCTTCATCGGATGATGAGCTATCTTCTTTAGAGAGAAAGTTCCTTTTGGATCCTTTCTTGTTGAATTTCTTAAAGCCTTTCTTTCTTTTTGAGTTTCCATTACTTTTGTTTGGACATTTTGCTACAAAATTCCCAACCTAATTACAGCTGAAACATATCAATGGAAGTTTATCTTTGAATTGTCCCTTAAAAATTTGTAGTTTTCTCATGAAGTAAGCATATTCTTCATCTGAAAGACCTTCTTCATCATCTCCCTTTTCTTCACACTTGCAGGTGCATGTATTTTCAATTGAAGGTTGTTTCTCATTATTGGTTTTCTTAGACGCAACGAATGGAATTTCTAGATGCGAAGTACCCTCTTCTTCATTAAGTCTCATTTCATATGCTATGAGAAATCCATGTAATTCCTCTTTGCTGAGTTTGTCCAGATTTGCACTGTATTCTAAGACCGATACCTTTGGGTTGAATCTCCCTGGTAGCGTTCTAAGAATCTTCCGTATAGTAGTCTTCTTGTCAACTGGCTCTCCCAATCCTTCCAGAGTATTGGTTATTTCATCAACGTATTGAAAGTATGCAGCAATGTTGCAATCTTCTTTCATTCTGAGTTGCTCAAATTTTTCTCTATAGATTTGAATCTTTGCTTCTTTGACATTGGAGTCACCTGCATATATATTCTCAAGCTTGTCCCATACATTTTTGGCAGTTTTACAACCCAACACCTTATGATAAGCAGATTCAATAAGTCCACTGATAATAATATTCTTTGATTTTACATCATTTACCAAATTCTTCTTACCTTGTTCATCCACGGTTGATGTAAATCCATTTTGAACAGTGTCCCATACTTAGTAACCTTGTGCCAAGAGATAGACCTCCATTCTTCCTTTCCAAAGTGCATAATTATTTTCATTGAATAGAGGTACACCATTCTTGTTATGCTCCATGACCTCCTTCCAGCTGTTAAACTGCTATTGAAGGAACCAAGCTCTGATACCAATTGTTGGAAATACTAGAGCGGGGGGGGAGGGGGGGGGGTGGGTGTGAATCAGTATTCCTTTCAATTAGAGCATTAGTTAATCTTCAATTATTATCAGTGTTTGTACAATGAAATTAGCAAACAAGAGGAACACAAATGCACATAGTTTTTAAGGTGGAAACCCACTCCGGGACAAAAACCACCTAATGCTTTTCTAATAATTCTTTAATATTCAACTCCAATTGAAAATAAAGCTCCAACTTTCTAGAATATATAAAAGCATTCTTCTCCAGCTCCCACTGGATGGACACTCCAACACCCGAGATTCTTCAGTAGCAACTAAACGGATGCCCCAAAACCCAATGAGCTACAACTTACCCTAGCACCACCCTACCACCCTATAGAAGAATAAAAGAAGAATGGACTCCCGTACCAGGGAAAATGGTCCACTTTACAATGATATAGAATGATGCAGAATAAGAAGATATACTAGACCATAACCCTGACTTTGACACAACCACCTAAAGATGATCCTAGACCTGCCAACACTGACTCTTCAACCCTTGGCAGATAGACACTAGTACAATTTGTACAATAATGTATTTACAATGACTAAGTACAATGATACCTTTACAATGATTGTATGCAGTGCTGCCCACTTGAAGGCTTCATATGATGAAATTCTTGCTACTGTTATGCATCTTGGTTTTTTCTCTTGTCATGCTACCCTATGCTACACCTTTCTTTTCTTTTTTGTCGTAGAAAGTCTGGTCCTTTGCAATCCTTGACAACACACGATCTAGCTTTTTCTTGCCTTCTAGGAGCTTGATATTGAATATGGTATATCTCTATTATTTAAGATCCTCAATATCTAGTTTTTCATCTTGTAGTAGTCCTTTGAGTCATATTTCCAATGCCACAGGTCTGACCCAATTTGGTTTCTTCAAGAGAGAGTTATACCCAATTTCTCACAATGCCCTAATTATCTACTGTTTCAGTAGAGCGCACTTGTACGACGTGCCACGTGTCACTATTTTTTCATTTGGCTCTGAAATTGATAGAGAGAAAACTAAAGACTATGAAATATCTACCACTTTTTACAGAATTCCAATCTGATACTCATAGAGAGAGTTATGACGATTTTACCAAGGTCACTTCTTTCAGGATCCTGTAAAAACCCTTACTTCCACAGAGCATATCTCCAAAAATATTGTGCAACGTGATCTGAAATTTTTACTGCAGCTTTCTCAGGATTTCTGCTTCGCCTCATAAAATTTTTAGCTTCTGAGCCTTTGCAGAAAAAACGTTAGAGCGGAAATTCCACGATGACCTGTTTCAGATGGCTAAATCCCTTACCTAAGGAGGAAATGAAGATCACAATTTATATGAATGCTTAAGTTGAGAGGGGATTCAACAAGTGAACGTGTGAGGGATTTTAGGAGCATAAAAAAAAATATTAATTATGACTTTTCAATGACCCATGC
The DNA here is from genome assembly GCA_034641835.2 of Pinus albicaulis. Taxonomy (NCBI): domain Eukaryota; kingdom Viridiplantae; phylum Streptophyta; class Pinopsida; order Pinales; family Pinaceae; genus Pinus; species Pinus albicaulis. The sequence goes on along the minus strand of JAXQQM020083790.1, from coordinate 144,301 downwards.
CCCAACCCCATGGGGTTTTAGCCCACTAACTGGGGTTACAAAATTCAAACATGAATATCTCTCAAACCGTGAAGAATTACATGGCGTGCCATATATCAATGGAAACATCTCGACAGGTAGAAACCATAAAAAGCATTATTGACCTAGAATATATTAATTTGGTAGGTCAAAATTCCCATGCATTATTTGGTTAGCCCCTGGTGCTGCTTGGGTTGACATCAATGACAACTGCTGATCAACAACTTGACCTTTTTCAGTTATAAATATAATTTTTTTGAATCACTATTGGTGCACTTTTGTATTCTTTGAACGAATCTTTGATTGAAGAATTGGATACAACCTATTATCACTAATCCGATATGCAGAAGTAATACACTTCTGCTACTATTATCATGTATGTTATTTTTGTTTCTGAATGTTAATGATGGACTCATATTTCATGAATCATATATAGAATTAATTATTTTTATCTAAAATATCAGTTGCACTATTGTACGATATAAAGATAGAAATTAGTTGTTTTATACATGGTCATAAGATAAATGCGATATATCTTTCATTTTCTTTTGATTAACTATTTTTTCAAGAGAACCATCTTACACAGTAATAATTCTATTAAATCTATGATGATTTCATCATCACAGATTGAATAGATATCTCTTTAGATTGCATTAAATTATTATCCCCGGGTTAGATTAAATTTAATTCAAAGTTTTGCATTTAGAAATAAATTTATCTCAGTTTGTAGTAATTCATCATTTCAAAATGTTTTGAAAAAGAAATCTCATAAATTATCTTAAGAAACCCAAATCTGGGAAAATGGTCCCATCACACCCAGTTGGAGCCACTACCCCAAACGGAAAAGGAACTGCTTTAAGGTCTGGACCGGGGGGTTATCCCCCTTTGTTGTTGCCACAGATTTCTAAGGCCTTAACAAGAACCTGATGGGACCATAGGGCCAGCATGAAAATATGACTTTGGTGAAGTGGTAAACATCGACGGAGTAGCGAGGGTAGGAGCTGAAGTAATTGGAACAACATACCCAACCGAAGATGTTGGTTCAGACATGGTTGTTTGACCAAATGTATACCCTTTTGAATCGACGAGAATTTGAAAAGGAGGAAGATCAACAAAAGTAGAGGGTGTCGATTGAGAAAAATACTCGCACAGGTAAAGGTCCTCGCCAAAATGGGTTGGAGTTAAAGGTGTATTTTCTTGTGGGATTTATTCATTTGAAATTAAACCAGGTGGAAGTATTTCATCGTAGGCCCAAATTATATTTCATACTGTTGAATGTGTGATATAGGAGTTTCAATGGCTACAGAACTTTATGGGATGACCAAGGTAGGAACAACTTCTGATTGTTCGACTTCAGGATTCAAATGTTATGGCAAAGAAGAGACAGGATCTGGATCAATTTGTGGTTGAAAAATGTCGGGTCCAGGAGGTATGGTCTCACTGATTGGATGGATTGTGACCACGGGTAGCTGTGAAGACTCCGTTTCGATAACAGTAGACGAATTGTGATGTGTAGAAACAACTTGAGCTAACTTTGGTTTATTGGAAAATGATGTTTCACCAGAGGTAGGAATTGTACTTGATTTGGAAGATCGTGATTGCCTTCGCCTACCAGAAGTAACTTCTGTTGGTAAAGGTGGTTTTAAAGCTAATCTACGTGAACGATGGGGACAAGATTTTGTTCTTCCACAATTATCGATTTGTTTTAACCAAAAACAAATAAACAAAATAAAAGGGTAATTCTAGGCAAAAGGGTTTACCAAGAAACTGTGAACTACAGAATACCTCCTGGCGAACCAAGAAGTATAGGCAGGGCAATCTCCCCGAATGCTGTGTTCGGTGTATCACAATTTACAAGGCGGTTGACTTGGTTCACTATAGATGGATAGCACCTAAAAGTTGTCCTCCCAAATATACCCGAAGGTACGTGGATGCCCAAGTCCGTATTGGCAATGTCTGATGCGAAACCACATAGTGAGAGCACCCCTTTATACTTATCGTACTATAACACCGCCTGATATACTCGAAAGTACGTGGACGAGCTATGATATACTTACGTACATGGAGTGAGGTATCACACTCGGAATGTATCACAGACAAGTTAACGACAACTGCTATGTTTTACGATGTCAGAACACGTCTCTAGCCTAGACCTTCTAAATGTTATTGTTATGGTTCCAATGCTTTGTTATGTAACTTGAGATTAATTTTATGTTGATCTTGCTTACAATTTGCCTTTCAAAGGTTCACCATGATGATGTATTGGAAAATTCCTAAAATGCAACTAAAAATGATAAGAAATTTTTCACTTTCAGTTTCTTCAATGAAAAACCTAGCTACTAAGCGAAGAGAGCAAATAATTTGTGAGAAAACAAATCAATGAGAAAAAAAAATCAACGATCACAAACTAAATGCAGATTTCCTAATGTTCCTTTTTGCAAAACACACAAACTACATGCAAATGCAAGTTTTTCTTTTTAGTTTCCTTAATGTTATGAATACAGAAAAGAAACTAGGTGCACTAAATCAACAATTCAAATGTATTTTACTTTCAAGAAATGAATAATACAAACAACAATTTCTCTTTTGAAGGAAAAATGAGGATTTCAACAACAATTTCTCCTATCAAGGAAATGAAGATTTTACAACAATTTCCTATTTCGAAAGAAAATGATTCTTAATGCGACCATAAAAAAGACTTTGAAATCAACTTGTCAATGATAAAGAATTTTTTTTTAAACAAACATTGAAAAAATTTTTAGTCAAAGGAAGAAGAAGTATATAGAGTTACTGGTCAATATGAGGATCAAACTTTTCAAAACACAGCATAAAACAAACTGAAGAAAATTGCAAAGGAAAATTCAAAGGAATCTAGGTGGTTTTAGGAGTCAACGCAGTCTCCAAGGGGAGACAATGCTCTGGAACGCATGCCTGAAAGGGAGACAGTGCTATGCAAAACACTGTTTCCTGTCTAAGGGTGCATTGGGCGCAGTGTATAAGGAAAAATACTACTATTTAACTCACTATCTTTGCAAATTTGGCTTCGAAAAAGTTTAATCTTTGTGTGTTGTTAGCCCCCCTATGAAATTTTTGACAAGCAAATAGGGGGCTAAATGGTTGTTGAGTCTTCAAGGAATGCATTTCCCCTGAAAACACAGTCTCCTTGAAGCCTCTATGTGCCTTTTATCCTTCGATCAAATCCCCTCTGCTGATTTCCCTTATAAAGCCTCTCTATTGGTGAAGAAATGCCCAAAGGCCCCTTTTTTCCCTCTTATTTATCCTCCTTGTCTTCCCCTTCTATTCCCCTTTTTACCCCTCAAGTCCCCCCAAAATCCCCTTAAAATTCCTCCCCTACCCCTTGTTTTCCCTTTTTCCCCTTCTATTCCTCTATCGTTACCTTTCCCCGGCCCTCAAATTACATTAAAATGGGCTAAAACCCACTTCCTGACCTTATTATAGGCCTAGCCCCTTTCTGCCAGCCCCTTCTAACCACTTCCCCACATATGACCCCACGCTGGGACCAAGCGCTTAAGTCCCACGCGCTAATCGCAATCGGAAGACCGGGCGGGTGCATTTCCTTTGTTATAGCTGAAAACTCCCGATGCGATTGACTATTAAACAAAGTCTCGCGACGTGTTGTGAACCGTCGATCTGTCACAAGATCTGACGGCCAGCGCTCAATCGCATTACTCTCCCCCGATCGAAATCGCAAGTCACATTGGCACCGCCCCGATTGAAACCTTCCGATTTGATCCCGGCCGTTCATCCCTCCCCCTGATCCGACGGTCCTCTGCCAATCGCATGTTTTATGTTGCGCCCCCAGATTGCACTCTCCCTCCGATTAAGCGCGCACCGTTGATCTGTCGGTTGGATCGGACGGTCAGCTCTCAATCGCAAGTCTCCTTCCGATCGCTGATCGCAGGTCTTTCTATCTCCGCCCCAATTAAATCGCAGCCGTCCATCTCTGGCGCGATCCAACGACCATCGCTCTTCCCTTTTCCTCCGATCGCAAGTCTTTCTGCCTTCCCCCCGATTGGATCTCGTCCGTCCGTTTGTTGCATGATCCAACGGCCATCACAAGCCTCCCCCGTTGTCTCCCGATTGCATCCTGACCGTCCATTCTTCCGCAAATCAACGGCTATCACACAATCGCAAGTCCTTTCCCGATCGCTGATCGCAGGTTCTTCCATTTTCCCTCCGATTGCATCCCCGCCGTTGATTCAGATCCAAGATCGACGGTTGTCGCTCAATCGCGTCCCCCCTATCAATCACAATCGAAACTTCTGTGTTGTGCGTTGCGATCGCTCCTCACTCCGACCTCCGATTGCGATTGTGCGATTTGATCATAGCCGTTCGTTCCTCCCAGATCTGACGGCTCGAATTCAATCGCCCTCCGCCTCTGCTGGGTCCCACATTCACGCCTCCGTCTATTGTTTTTCGTGTCTCCCTATCTATTTTTCCCAAACGACAATCTTTGGGTTTTCACAGTGTTAATCATTTCTCCACCACTTTGCATAATTTTCATTGATTCCCCACTATTCTGCCACCATTTCTCCGCCTCCACAGCATTCCGCCACCACTGCCTGGGCTTTAAACCGGTATATTTTAAAAGTGTGCAGATAGTACAGAGAGGCCAATTCAGCGGCCAAATGAGATAGCAGAGCAGGATTTGAGGAGGATTCGAGCCTATAATTGAAGATTAACGTGTTAATCCTACCGTCAAAGGCTTAAGGCACTGTTTGAAGACCAATGAGCGCACCAGTAAGCCATTACTACGCTACCTAACAGCAGGACTTTTTCCTCCAGAGGTACACCTTCCCACCGCGTCCTCCATGCCTTCTCGAGCCCTGAGACAATTAAATACACTGACTGAGGCTCATTTCAGACAGTCAGGCAGCATTAAAGAAGCATGGAGGGACTTGTAGTTTTCCATCCAGTTCATTTATTCCAGAATGGCAGCACAGAGCTCCAGACAGTCGAAGGACCCCAAAGAAATATCAGAGGTCAATTTCTGGCCTGACAAAGCCTCCAAACAGTCTACAGAGTACATACAGTGCTGCATTTCAGCCATTAAGCAGCATGGGCGTGGACACTTCCGCCGATCCTGTCTTAATGGGATTCATTTATTGTATATTCTACCACTGCTTCTTCCTCTTCTCCTATAAGAAATCCCCAAGAACATAATGAAAAGGTTGTTGTTGCCTTGCTCGGCATCTGCTGTTAGAGGGATTCAGTTCGACTGTTAGAACAGTCTTGGGAGGGAGTAGCAGAGTAGTTGTATGTAATAGGCTGGGAGGAGAAGTTGGGACTGTATTAGCCATTGAGCCATATTGTACATGATTGGTTTTTCATCAATTAATCAAAGCACATTTCACAGGATCCTGGTCTATTACTATTGGTGATGTTTTTCTTAACTCTGTTATTTACAGTTTCATATTGTTTCATGTTCTTCTGGGCTTGCATCAGAATAATGGTATAGGATTCACCCTTGTTAGGTGCCCTATGCTGTCTGCTCTCCTTGCCATCAATGTTTTCTGCTAAAATGTGTTATCCAAGAGTAAATTCATGGGTTTAACCAGTGCAGCGGATGTTATTGCCTGCCGGCTGATGTATGAACTTGGGGGTTTGCCACTTGGATGCTTCTTTGTCAAATCTATCTCTTTTTTTTCCCTTGGAGTTGCTAAAGCAGATCTGGAGTTAAATGACCTCTGGTCTGATCTATAAGCTTCCCCTTTGTCTCTTTGAGAGCTGCCTTTGAGTATGTCCAAGCAGGTCTGGAGTTAAATGACCTCTGACCTGATCTATAGACAGAAATATGGTTGTTCTCCCTCTTTCACTTTCCTTCCTTAATGTTCCACCCCACCCTCTAATCTAAAGATCCTTTAGTATTAGATGACATGCCCTTTGAAATCCTTGGCTAGTGGACGAAGTAATTTCCTTTTATGACTCCATAGCCCAATGGATGGCACTGTCTCGGCCTATCTTCTTTGCTGAAACAGCCTGCTGTTTTTTTCCTTTCTTTCCATTGCTTTCCCAGTCCATGATCTCTTAACCAACCCAGCAACCCTTCAACCAAATTATTTAAAATCCCCCTCTGTGCTTCATAACTAGCCTAACATCTCATTCTGAGCTTCAAAGATAAATCATTCTTTGTTTATTGGAGAGATCCCTCTCCGGGTCCAGGAGGGCTAGATCCTAGGGCCCCAAAGTGGTTCTGATGTTGTCTCATCTTTTGGTCTTGCCAATCTGGCCAAAACATGGGAACCCCAACACAATGGTGACTCCGCTGGGGAAGAACTGCTTTGTCTCTAGATTGGCTTCTCATCACTGATGGTGGACAGAATCCTGCTCCAAACAGTCATAATCATCCACCTGGCGACTCCACACTCCCTATGATCCAAAGACCAAATGACTCCACTGGTGGAAGACTCTGAACTGGTTGTGAAGATACAATGACCTCTTTCTGATTTACAAACATGCTTCCACGCATACAGAGAAGATATGCCCCAATGAGCAGGGAGCATATCCCTGGATTTCCACACAAAATGCATGAAGTGGATTGGTTGAAAAACCTTCCTACCTTTCAGGGTGAAGACGCTGAGGACCCCTTGCTACATCTCATCAAGTTTCATATACATGTGTGGAAATTTAAAGTTGAATGGCATGAAGACTGCCTAATGAAAATGTTCATGGCAACATTAGAAGGAAAGGCTAGGGTCTGGTACGAATGGTTAGAACCTCGGAGTTTTTTTTCTTTAAAGGAAATGCACCATGTATTTTACAGAAACTATAAAGGAAACTCTCCATCCTTATCATGGGACTGTTGTGATCAATCTTAGAATATCATATAGTACCTGTTAGATATTGATGAGGATTTGGTTAATATGCATTCTGAAGATCTGTTGGCGACCATTCAAGAATTTCAGATGCATCCTAGCTATCACAAGAACACAGATGAATCGGCCGAGGAAGAAAACAGTCAAGAGACTGTGGAATTTTTTCAAGATATTCCTGAAAAATCAGTTGCCGATTCATCGTTCCTTATAGTTGAGGCTCAAGATGACATCCAGCCTCAAAGCCAGTCTTCAAAGGGAACAGAGAGCTGCTGAACTTCTGCACAAAGGGACACAAGATCATCCTCCCCTTTGACAGAAGAGGAAATAGACCAGATCATCAATAGACAACCAGCCTCTGAAATTTTTTACTAATCAGACATCCCTGCTCATTCATCTGATGAGCTCAATTGTACAGAGTTGGAAGGCTCAAATGTAAATCAGAGTGAAGAAAAATCTGCTGACGGTCTAGTATGTCCAGTTGGTAGCATTACTTACATTCATGACTCCCCTATCTTTGACCTATCTGATGATGATGTTCTCCAAACAGAAGAAGATCTGGTAGGGCCATCATTAGTAGATTTATGGGAGGAGAGTCAATCCTTTTCACTTCTAGAGAGTAATGAGCCAATGCCGGCTATTTATGATACTGATGAAGAAAGATTTGAGAGTGCAGAAGAGGGTGAAGGATCTCTAGATTTTTGCTTCACTCCATTACAACTCATCAGTAATGGTTTTCACTTGGTTGGAGGTCAGCAGCGTTTCATCTTAGATGATGAAGGGGAAAACAAAGAAGAGATTCTTGAGCAAGATGTGAATAATGAGCTTTCTCTTGAAAAAGAGGAGGAAATAGAACAAGCCCCTGCTCAAGAATACTTGGATCTTTTCACGGAGCCCTGCACCTCAGAGCAGAATATATCAGAGCTCCAGGAGGACAACACTACCATATATGATGAGTCCTCCAGTTCAGAAGATGAAGGAGACACTCTACTCTAGGAGAGTCTCATTCTTGATCCAGTGGAAGAAGAAGAGATCCTGGTCGAAGCCAGTCTGCCAAATATTCATAGCCAGGTATCTTTTCATGATCCTTATGCACATTTCCTGCATACATTTGAAGAAGGATCAAAGGTCTTGCTCAGCATCATGGTGCAAGCAGAAACAAAACTTTTCAAAGCTGCTGTTATCAAACAAAAAGAGTGGGAGCTGCCCTGCCTATCCAGCATGCTCAAGGAGTTGAGCAAGAAGGACCAGCCATGGGATCACTTGATGGACTGGTTACATTGGAAGACCATGTTTTTAAGCTAGATTGTAAATATTCCAGTTAGAGTAGGGTAGGTAGGAAGCTCAATAAATCTCAGTCCATGAGCAAGTAGATTAGTTGTTTCAGTTTCTGTCTTAGAATGTAGGTGAAGAAACCTGCTAGACAGTCTAATCCTAGCAGGTAGTAGTGTAGGTAGAGAAGCATATGAGACTAACAGTCTAATCTGGTCTCATGGAGTAATAAGGGTAGAAGTAGAATAGGTTTATTTTTTCCTGTTTGTAAAAAATTAATGATGTAAAGGGTCTGCAAGTCCAAATGCACCCAAGAAGAAAAAATGTTAGGACTATAGTGTGGGTAGGTAGTCGTTTGGGAGAATTGTTTCTACTGATATGTTGTCTTCATAGCTTGTGGCAGCAGATCAAAGAAAGAGATGGATGGCTTATAGCAGTAGGAATCTGGCCTACACCAAGAGATCAATTTCTGAATTCTTGACTCCTTCAAGAAGAAGCCATCCCCATGTGGAGCCACTGTTAGCCCCCCTATGAAATTTTTGACAAGAAAATAGGGGGCTAAATGGTTGTTGAGTCTTCAAGGAATGCATTTCCCTTGAAAACACAGTCTCCTTGAAGCCTCTATGTGCCTTTTATCCTTCGATCAAATCCCCTCTGCTGATTTCCCTTATAAAGCCTCTCTATTGGTGAAGAAATGCCCAAAGGCCCATTTTTTCCCTCTTATTTATCCTCCTTGTCTTCCCCTTCTATTCCCCTTTTTACCCCCCAAATCCTCCCAAAATCCCCTTTAATTTCTTCCCCTACCCTTTGTTTTCCCTTTTTCCCCTTTATTTCTCTATCGTTCCCCTTCCCCAGCCCTAAAATCCATTAAAATGGGCTTAAAAACCCTCTTCTGACCTTATTATAGGGCTTAGCCCCTTACCACAAATCCCTTAACCACTTCCCCACATATGACTCGGCGCTGGGACCAAGCGCTTAAGTCCCGAGCGCCAATCGCAATCGGAAGATCGGCGGGGGTCCTTTTCCTTTGTAAGCGCAAAAACCCCGATGCGATTTGTTTATAACATAAGTCCCGCGACGAGCTTTGAGCCGTCGATCCACCTTGATGATCTGCGAGGCGGAGGCGCAATCGCAAGCCTCCCTCCCCGTCGCAATCGCAATGTTTTCAATGCACCCCTCCAGATCAATCGCAAGTCCTTCCTCCCATCCCCGTTAAATCGCAGCCGTCCATTTTCCCCAGATCCGACGGTCATCGCAACCCCCGATCCCCCGATCGCACCAACCTTCCGATCTCATCCTGACCGTTCGTTCTTCCCGCAGATCAATGGTTCACGTTTAATCGCACCTTCCTCCCGAGCGCTGATCGCAAGTCCTTTGTTTCCCCTCCGATTAAATCCCCGCCGTCTGTTTGTTGCATGATCCAACGGCTCAGCGCTGATCGCATCATCGCCCGTCGCCCCTCCAGTTTCTCCTTCCGATTTCATCCCTGCCGTTGATCCGGACCCGAGATCAACGGTTATCGCTTAATCGCATCGCCCCTCTAATCGCAATCGGAGCTTTTTAGATATGTGTTGCGATTGATGATCGCTCCGACCTCCGATTGCGATGGTGCGATCAGATCTTCGCCGTCCGTTCCATCCGTGATCCGACGGCTGTCGCTAAATCGCCCTCCGCCTCCACTGGGTCCCACTCTTATATTCGTTTCCGTTGCATTTCACGCATTTTTCCCATCTCGTGTATAGTCCCGTTACTCAATCTCCACCGTTGATCTTTTCCCCAGACCTAAATCTAACGGTCTGCGCTGCACTCCACCATCAAACGTATCGTTCATAAGTTTCACTCCTCCGTCTGCATCTCCACTGTTTTCATCATTCCGCCGCCTTTCCACCACCTCCACTGCATTTCTCCGCCACCACTGCCAGATCTTAACAGGTTTATTTTATGATGCGAAACAGCACAGAGAGGCCATTTCAGCCGGCCAGCGAAGCAGCAGAAGCAGGATTTGAGAAGGATTAGAGCCTGTAATTGAAGATTGATATTTTAATCCGACAGTCAAAGGACTCAAGCACAGTTTGAAGACCAATGAGCGCACCAGGAAGCCATTACTGCGCTACCTAACAGCAGAGCGCATTTTCCTCCAAAAGTACACCTTCCTGCAGCGCCTCCATGCTTCCTCGAGCCCATAAGCAATAAATTGCATTGACAGAACTTCTCCGGGGACTGCCGAGCAGCATTAAAGAAGCATGGAGGGCCATGCAGTCTTCCATCCAGTTCATTTATTTTGGGAGTACAAGAGCTCATCCAAGGACTTCATGAATAAATTGCAGGTCAAACTCGACCCGACGTAGTCTCCAAACAGCTTCACAGGTACATACAACAGATTCTCGCCACAAGTATGGGCGTGGACACTTCCGCCGATTCTGTCTTAATGAGATTCATTTATTGTATATCCTACCACTGCTTCTTCCTCTTCTCCTATAAAGATCCCCGAGAACATAATGTAAAGGTTGTTGTCGGTTGCCCGGTTGTTGTTGTTGCCTTGCTGGGCATCTGCTGTTAGAGGGATTCAGTTTGACTGTTAGAACAGTCGTGGGAGGGAATAGCAGAGTAGTTTGTATGTAATAGGCTGGGAGGAGAAGTTGGGACTGTATTAGCCATTGAGCCATATTGTACATGACTGGTTTTGCATCAATTAATCAAAGCACATTTCACAGGATCCTGGTCTATTGCTATTGGTGATGTTTTCTTACTCTGTTTATTACATTTTCACATTGTTTCATGTTCTTCTGGTAGGCATCAGAATAATGGTATAGGATTCACCCTTGTTAGGTGCCCTATGCTGTCTGCTCTCCCTACCTTTATGTTTTCCGCCCTATGTGTTGTCTAAGAGCGGGTTCACGGGTTTAACCAGTGCAGCGGATGTTATTGCCTGCTGGCTGATGTATGAACTTGGGGGTTTGCTTCTTAGATGTTTCTTTGTAATCTTATCTCTGTTTTTCCCTTGGAGTTGCTAAAGCAGACCTGGAGTTAAATGACCTCTGGTCTGATCTATAAGCAGCCCCATTGTCTCTTTGAGAGTTGCCTTTGAGTATGTCCAAGCAGGTCTGGAGTTAAATGACCTCTGACCTGATCTATAGACAGAAATCTGGTTGTTCTCCTTCTTTCACTTTCCTTCCTTAATGTTCCACCCCACTCTCTAATCTAAAGATCCTTTAGTATTAGATGACATGCCCTTTGAAAGCCTTGGCTAATGGATGCAAGTAATTCCCTCTCATGACTCCATAGCCCAATGGATGGCACGGTCTTGGCCCACTCTCCCTGCTGAAACAGCCTGGCACAGCTGTTTCCTTTCTCCCATTACTTTCCCGAGTCCATGATTTCTTAACCAACTTGACAACCCCTCAACAAATTATTTTAAACCCCCTACGTGCTTCATAACTAGTTTCAACATCTTATTTACGAGGGAAAAAGATATATCATTCTTTGCTTCTATTGGAGAGATCCTCTTCCCAGTCCGTGAGGGCCAGATCCTTAGGGCCCCAAAGTGGATTTCGATGCTGTCTCATCTTTTGGTCTTGCCAATCCGGCCAAAACATGGGAACCCCAACAGATGAATTGATCAAAGACATAAGATAGGTAAAAATATGTCAGATCAACTGGGCTATGGGGTCGAAAAGGTCAAGAAAGCTTTCAGGTGGTGATACAAGGTTGTTGAAGGGCCGATTTGATTCGAGGTAAAATGGAGTGAGATGGACATTAAATTTATGAAGAACAAATGATTTCAAACATAACTAGTTTAATAACTGACATAAACATGGTAGGGCTAGCCATTAATCATGAGAAATGTAACTGTAAAATGATCAATGCATAGTAATAAACATTCAAGCCATGCATAGAGATATATGACTTGCTAACTTTAGGAAATGGCTATCAGAATTTGGGGAAATACATTTAAGACAAAAAAACAACTCAAATCACTATGAAGGAACGCCTAAACATAGTATTCCAAGCTATTGGGCACTTTGAAGCAAGATTGCATAGTTTTAGGCAAAGGGAAAGATCAGTACAAGACCTCCTTGGTTCAACAAATGACAATCTAATAATTCAAAGAGAGGTTTCATAGGTGGAACTATGGCTAGCCATAAGTAAGTAGCACATACCGTGAATCATACTTAGCATGCATAAAACCATAAATGAAACAAGCAAACAATATTCTTCAGTTATTAAAGAGCAATCAAGGATTCTTTAATATGACTAAGAATGAAGAAAACATAGAAGCTATAAAGAAACAGGAAATTTGAGGTGCCTCCAAGGGCATGTATCAAATCTATTCTCTATTGTCTTATAGCAAGCAAGAACATGGAATTATGAATGAAAACTAAGAAGCATAATAGAGAGGGACACTATACCATTTTTACCAAGTCAAGGAATCCAACAACAAGCACCTCCTTCATCATCCAAAAACATTCAAGAAACTATCCAATGCATGAGACAAGTGTTTTTTCCAAGCTTGTATAACCATATATTTCTTCTATTCATCAATTTCAGCCTTATTTACATTCAAAGACTTTGGAATATATAGGCCAAAGTGAGGAAAACCTCTTAGTTCAACTTGCAATCTCATTGGCCTATCCAAAATATCCGATTTTGTCCTTGAGGCTTTGCAAAGCCCAAGAAAAAAAAATATCTAATAAAATATCTCAAAAATGCTAAAAAAGGAAAATATATTGACTTTTCATAACTAACTATGCCCAAAAATAGATAAACGCATCTTAGGAAAAGCCACTTCGTAAAAGTGTATTTTTTCTCAAAAATACTTAAGAAATATATCACAGAAAGTCCTCCGTCTTGCGGGCAGCTTTTTGGATGCCTTTCCGATGTCAAAATGAGGTCCGTGATAGCTCGTTGGAAAGCTTTGAATGTCTACTTTCTGGAACAACTTGAATTTTCCCAAACTGATGCATGGAAGTCTATGAAATAGTGAACTGAGTGAAAAAACCCAAAAAATAGGCCTTGGTGATATGTGGGCAGAGTGTTGAAAAAGTGAGTGTTTTTTGCCTCTTTGGGGAACCAAAACACCTTCAATTGATATAAAAATTTATAAGTATATGCCCCTAAATTTAATGCATCCAATGGTACCACTCTCAATATTTGAGGATGCTACAAACAAAAATGGCGGTGCCCATGATTTTATGCAATTAGGCCCAAAAATGTCAAAAAACAAGAACATGTCAAAAATTGCTCAATTTTGGTGAGCAAGTCCCTCAAGGCTTTTTAGAAACATGTCTAGAAGCTCGACCAAAATTCCAAGCCTATAGATGCCTTTCTCCTTTTATCTCACCGAGCACCCTCTTTGGGCGCTTTTGAGCTTTTCTTGGTTTTCTTCTTTGTTGTTTGGCATTCTAGCTTTGGTGAAGAAGTCATGGTCCCTTGCTCTAGGAGAGTGCGTATAGCACATGCTTTGGAGAATGCCCTTCATGATCCATGTTTTGTATTTTCTTGCCCTCATCATTGCTTTCTTGAGGGCTGCCTTGTTTGTCTTTGTCACTCGCCTTCTTTATGACTCGTCATGCTCTTTCCCTTCACTATTTTGTGCTTCATCACCCTTATGCTTATTGTTGTGTTGGCTTCCATAATGTTCCCTTTCATCATCGCCTCACTGCCCATCAATTTGCTCTTCGTTATCACTGCTATGTTTAGCCTCTTTCCCTTGTTCCTCATCATCACTAAAGTCATCTCTTCAGATATTGTGTTTGAGCCAAGAGGCCTTTAACAAGACATGTTTGTGGTTTCTTGAAAAGAAGTCTCCTTTGTTTTAGCACAAAAACTTCCCCATCAAACATTTTCCCTTTTGATATTATCGCCTTGCTTTGTTTTTTAGATGATAAAGTGCCTTTAAACCATTGTTTTTTAAAGATTGCATTCAATTGAAAAAGGTCTTCATCTTATAACCACTCGCTTGTTCTCTAATCTATTAAACAAATTGATTTCAACACCACTCGTTTTATGTATTTCACACCTTCAATTTGAAATGATGAATGTTCATGTTTTAATCATTGCTTTCTTTGTGGTTAAAACAACAAAGGGACTCGATTTAGAACAATGTTTCAAATGCTCCTTCAAACTGATCATGATGCCCTTCACAAAATTTCCTTTTTCTCTTTGTAATTCATCGTGTTCTTGGATGCTAACAAACAATCATTTGTTATATGAAAACAAAAATCATTTTTTTATTGCTTGTGTATGGGCAAAAGACCTTGAATAAGATGTGTTTGTGGTTCTTTGTTGAAGAATAATCTTTTTTGTTTTTGGCACAAAAGCCTCCCTGTCAAGCACTCGCCCCTTTGCTATCCATCGTTTTCAAAAGGTAAACAAGACATCTTTCAAGCTGATACAACATCCTCTAAAACACCGTGTTAACATTTGATAACCATAGCAAGAACACCTTTTTGATTCGGAAAACAAAGTGTGTTTTGGAAATCGTTGTTGAAATACTCCTTTAACTCCGATTGAGATAACCTCTACAACTCGTTTCTTTGATTCTAGATGCTGCACACATTTTTCAATGTCTCATAACACAAAAAGAAACCTCTTTAAACTGATCAAACCTTTATCCTTTTTAACACAGCTTTCTCTTCTTTTGACATGGCAACAAATTTTCCCTTTGTAACAATGTTAAGACACCTTTAAACAAACTTGATAATTCTTACAAACTACACTATTTCCTCTTCTAGAGACTGTGTGTAGTTTTTTGTAATTTCATAGCAAGAAAAAAACTCTTTCAAGTGATCCTATCAATTATCTCCCTTTTCACTCGTTTTTTTTAAATCATTCTTCTCTCGATTTTGATTAACCAGAGATTCTTCCTTTGAAAATCACAATGTTTTCCTCTTTTAATACTTCAAAACAACAAACTTTTTTTGACAAACAAACCTTTTGATGACTTTGGCACTTTTGAAGTTTGGTGTTGATAGTGGTTCTGGGCACTCGGACGCTGGGACGTTCAGGCAACATGGGCGAGGTAAAAAAACGAGAGGTTAGGGGTAGTTTTCAACAAATTCAAAGATTGAACGGGTAAATGAGGGTATGGGGAGCATTTGGCACTTGAAATGGAAAAATTTTTCATGCTTGGAGGGCTTTGAAAATGACAAAAAATGCTCGGGCCTTGCCGTTCGGGAGCAACCGGCGTTCGAGGGGCAACATCAAGCTGGGCTAAAAACGAAATTTCGTAGTTGGTTTTTTTTCAAATTCAAAGTAGACTGTAGGGAACCGAGCATAGCAAGGACATTTGGCACTTGAGAGGGACTATTTTTCATGTTTCAAGTGCTTTGGAAAAAAGTAAAAAATGCATGGGCCATTGCCGTTTAGCGAGCAACTCCGGGCGCCGGCCGTTCAGGGAGTGTCCCGGGCAATGCTAAAAATGGAGGTTTAGAGGTGGCTTTTGCAAGTTCAACGATTGGAAGTGAAAACCAAAGCATGCTGAGGTCTTTCGGCACTTGGAAGGTGTTGATCATTAGCTAACATCGAGTCATTTTTGAAAAATAACCCTTGACTAGTGATGTATCAAATGTTATAACTTGTGGTGAAAAATTTAAAAGATGGTTGAAGAGAAACGATGTTAAGATAAGTCACGTGGCTGAAAAACTAAGCACATGTTCGAAAAGGGAAAAGAAGACGTAAGGCTTCAAACGTAAAGAAAAAAAGGCAAAGGTATGGTATAAGGGACCTTAAACAAAAAATATCATAATGCTTGCCGCTTTTATATTATTCACGTAAAGTGACTCTCCGTATGTGTAATTCGGGGGGTCAAGGAGCGGAAGGGGGAAGAGACCCATACCCCCCGCGAAAGTATGTGGACGTGTCACGGGGTGGACCCAAGGTAAGAGTGATATGGCAGAGTGAAGTGCGGGCCCTAGAGGTCACGTATGTCGTGTATTTCACAAATTCCATGAGGAATACGTTTCGAGAACCGGGTTTCCTACGCAGCAGAAGGTAAGGTAAGTCCATAGGTGAGCTATTACCGAGGCCCGTACCAAGTATTAAACCCGACACGCAGTGTTCACCAACCTCCCGATTAAACGCCCAATCCCCATGCGCTGCGTGCTCCATTGTCGTGTCCTTTCGACGCTCACCCCGCTTACTTCACCTCTCTTCCTTTTACCAAAGAACCCTCGATCCCTATATAATGGTCCCCTCGTATTTCACCGCAGAGTAAAATTTACGGTGTTTTTTAGCTACGGTATAAACTAAGTGGGAGCTAGTGCCAGTCTACTCGACCATTGTCGGTACTCCGTGTCATTTTCCCAAGAAGATTTCCCACCGCACAGTGTATTCCATCCCTCATATTCCCTCTGCTTTCCTTTTTGTTTTAAAAAAGTTTTTTCATGTCGCTCATGGGAAAAAGGCACCCCCCAAGAAAACCGAACTAGAGACCCCTCGTGTCCATGAAACTAGAAACCTCTCCCGGGTTTGAGCCTTTCATTGACTCCGCAAGCCGAAATCCGTGATCCCCAATACCCTTTTATCATCGCAGTGTAAAAACCCGAGCTTTTTTAGATGACATGTCGAGAATAAGGATCGATATCGGGTGGTTTTATCGGGCCTATACCATCGCATTATCTAGTCTACCCACCCGTGGTCGAGCTTATTTGCTGGCTCGTAGATGCCTACGATGAGCATCGAGGCATGTTTACCTCAACTCGGGGGAATAAGATTTTTTCTCTTTCTCCCGACATTATCGAGCAAGCCCTCTCGCTTTCCCACTAGTGCGAGCTATACCCGTTTCGGTTGAAATGACTTTAACCCCTCGCTCTCTAAATTTCCATGGGAACAAAGCAAAGAGACTTAATTTCCTCTATAAACAACAACCAAGCCATGTCTCTTCTTTCGCAGAACCTTTCCCATTGAGTCCGTTCAAAGAAGAAGTGCAGCCCATCCTTGCTCTCATCGTAGGTCTTTTAGGTGTAGGCGGTTTGGGGGAAGTTTCCGTGGCATGTGTTTATTTCTTGCGGTTAATGTCTCAAACGGGGGTGGTTTTGGATATCCCCGGCTTCTTGGCCACTAACATTCGTACTCGGGCTCCAAGAGCTTTCATAAACCCGGTCACTTCCGCTTTTGTTCCATGGTCTTCTACCTCTTCTTATATCGGCATGCTCGATAAGTTCGAGGGTTTGGGTTTAGAAAGGGTATACAAGGTAAATTCCCAACCCCCAACCAGCTTTTCGATCTGGAGCTTTGCAACACACCGGCTTACCAAATGGGGTGGGTTATTCCGATGTTTCTAAATGAGTTCATACCTATTGCCTACACTATCATCCATGACTCACCCTCACCTAGGGTTTTTCCCTAAAATGAAGAGTTGGTTACAAGCTAGTAAAACCCCAGCAGCACCGGGGGATTGGTACCTATTTGGAAATTACACCGAGATTTGGGTCTATGGAGCCGAGGTTCCCCCTCACCGACTTCCCGTGTTCCACTGCTCGATGAATTTATGCTCTCGGAGTACATTCGACGGACTTCGAAATCCGACCAACTCCACTTCGTCCCTCGCAAAGAAAGGTTTCATCCCGAAACTCCCCTATCACTATTGGCCCTTTTATTTTCAATTCAAGACATGCCCTTCCCATTGTTGAGAAGTCAGCTCGTAAGACATGGATTTAAGGTAGGGGAAGACTTGGCCCTACGATCCACGGGGGGATTATCTCTAACAGAAGAAGGAGGAACAAGTCTACTCCTTATACACATGAATCGACACCGTTTATAGAGTGGAGGGCTAACCTTGAAACTTGGCCTTTGATTTCGCGAGATGGAGATAGATTCATCTTCCACAGGGAGAAGGAGGAGAAGCTAGTAAAAGGCCAAAAAGAAGAAGCTCGGGCCCCTCAGGGGATAGGGTTCCACCTCCGCAAAAATCGAAAAAACGAGTGACAAGCGAGGCGGAGATCATAGGGGAAGAACAGTGCTCGAGCCATTCATACCATATGGCCAACCCAACAGGGGAGCAAAGCTGGGCTCAAGGTGCTATGAGACACGTATCACATCCCTCCGACTACTTCGAAATTTCACAGTGCCATTAGAGATGATACTTCACCGTCGCAATCGAAAGAGCCCGAAATCCAGAGCAATCAAGTGATAAGTACAATTCCAAGCTAGAAAGTTACGTGGAAAAGTATCATACCAGGATTTCGACTTCCATGAATGTGGACACAGTAACACCTAGTATTGGCTATGGTCGAGGCCATTTTGGATCCAAATGTAGGTACCACCAGCTACATAGTGCTTGAGTACACAATTGACATGGCTGAGGTACCAGCCCTTGACAAATGTAATCTGTTTCTAGGTGGTTGGTGATATGTTGAAAGATGAGGTAATGCGACTCACAATCACGCTAAAAAAAGTTGGAGACTAAGCATGCACGAGTGAGGGCGACCCTAAAAAATGAACGAGAGAAAAATTCCCGCGCCCTTTCGAATCAAGTACGTGGTCTCCATGAGTCAATTAAAGGAAAGGAAACCGAAGAATCAAATCCATAGCGTTATGTCATTGAGTAAATGCGAGAAGGAGGTCGCGTCCCTAAAACGCAAGGTTAGCATACCTAGGCATCCCACCATGTTCGGACCGCCGAATTAGCTCAGCCGAGAAAGAAAAAAGTAGACCTAGCCGACTCACTGGAAAAGGATAATGAGGAAAAATAAAAAATGGTAGAAGAAATGGCCGTTCTTCAGGGCGGTCGACGGAACTACGTGACAACCCGGGACACACACTTGCTGTGTGCCAACTACGGCCCTACCGAATACTAGTTCGTTTGTCCGAGCATCCGACTACAGTGAAGGCCGCAAATGCTCGTACTAGAGAAGTAGGCTTCCACTGCGAGGCTAGGAATCACTCGGGTTGGAAACTTCCCCGGCTGAAAATACCGGAAAGATAGAGACTATGCAAAAGGAAATTGAGCAGAAAAAGAAGGAAAAAGATGACCAACTAAAGACCATAACCGATCTCAATAGCCGCTCGAAGGGTAATATCACCCTCGGGGATGCAAGAAGGATAATTTGGTAAAAAATCATCTCAGCGGTGACAGAGCAATGGGGGGTTCCCTGAAAATCATTGAAGAAACAAAATCGTCCGTGCTATATCTCCGAAGGAAGTTCCAAGAGGGAGATCTCAATTTATCCGACAGAGCTCAAAGATGCGAGAGGTTATATTGCTTTCTTGAAAGGGTTGAAATCTGATGATGTGGAGAAGCATGGCATAGCAAGTCGGTTCAAGGAGGCCATTGAATGCCAAAAAGATTATTGACAAAGAGTTTTCCCGCGTTATAGCTTCAAAGGCCCTACAACATGTGGTAGCCAATATGGATCGGTTCGATACAGCTTTGGGCCGAGATCACAACGGCTGGATTTCCGTCATGCTCGGGATCCTACCACTCCTTCCGTGCTACAACCATTATCGAGTATGAAGCACATCTCCAGGAAGAAATGGACCGAATAGATATATTGTTGATAAAACCGCTCGGTTAAAAGCCGAGACAATTGTTTTGTCACTCCGCCAAGAATTTGCTCTCCTTCATCCGATAAAGCACAATATCCCCACCGAGGCAAGTTTTGACGACCTCACCAAAGCCTATATCAAGGTAGAAGGATTCACATCGATTCTTGAACCCTGCAGCAGATAGTTAGCAAAGGTGCATCCGGTATGCCGACCCGCATTGCCGCCTCATCAAAGAACATTCCACCACCCGTGTCGGCCGACCGCCTCTACTCCATCTCATCGATGAAATATCGTCAATTCATGATTCGGCCCTAGTGGCCTTTTTATTTTTACTTTAGCTAATTACTTTTAAGTTTCGAGTGGAATTCACATTCCACTCCAGCATTTTACTTTCGTAAAGACTCGTTGTTTAATATTTTGTTTAAAAATGGCCAAGTGCCTAACTATAAATGATGAGATACCTCTATTCCTCATCATAAGTTTTGGTTATTTTGATGAAGACCTCTAATCGATTATTGGCATGCGAGGAAGATATTTTTTCCCAAAAATATATTCTCTCTCATGTTTCGAGGCTTCTATATAAGCAAGAACTCGAAGAGAAAAAATAGGTTCCGTATTTTCTCGAAGAATTTTGCTATGAAAGAGTTTTTGTATGCATGTTGTTGAAATCTCAATAGAAATGTGAAGAGCTTGTTGGGTCTCAACGAGAAGGAGTTTTATCTTTAATGAGGATTTTCGGTCTTAGTGTTTTATAGTTCCGTAACTCTCGCCTTTATGTGATATTGTTTAATTGTTCATTTCACTGTTTCCATTTCTCTTATATCATGCTCTGGAATGTGAGTGGCTCACTAGTTCTCGGGTATAAATTTATCACCATTGATACTTATACTAAACTTGTCTAGCACTTTAAATATGGCTCGTGCATGATATGTCGTTTCATTTTCCACTTCATTCATGTTTCTTCTATATTAAGTGCTATGGGATGTTATTATTTGAAAGCTATGGACATGTATGGATTCTTATCATCTTAAGCCCATCTCATGTTTAGATATGTTTATGGAATTTCATCTCATTATTAGTTAGTATTCCTTCTATATTTCCTACACATACAAACGCCGTCTCGATTTTTCAATCTCGTAAAGAATTTTAGAACCCAGCCCTCTCCTTACAGTAAAAGTTGTCTTTGAGTTGTCGTATGCATTTATGTTGAGGATTCACTCCTTGCCTCTCGCAATGTCTTTTCATTATGCCGAGTCTCATGAGTATTCCGGGGTTCCACCTACATTGCACCTTCCTATAAAAATTGAAGTAGTAAAGAGCCTTGTTCTAATAATGGTCTTGGATTATATCTTATGCTCCTTACTATATAAGATGTCCTAGGCATCTGGTCTTTCACAACTCAAGGCTATCTCTAGGAATGACAACAGAAGGAAGCCGTTTTCGTGCTTCGAAAGGCCTTGGAAAAAAACAAAGAAAGAATGGGCCATGTCGTTTAGCAAAGCAACCACGAGGCGACGGTGTCTGGGCCGTTCGTACATGGCCCGGGACCGCTCATACTTTAGTAGTATAGAGGTGCCAAAAGGTCAAACAAATGGTTGATGAAAAAAGATAAGGACTTTTATAATGAATGGCAAGTGAAAAGGAGGCTTACCAATTTTTAGATGCTTGGATAAAGTGCTTGAGAGCTCGGGTGATGGCGTTCGCGAAGGTGACTCGGGCGCGTTCAAGGGTCACCGGGCGCCGGGCACAAGCGTCGTGCCACTCTGCGGTGTGCGCCACACCTATAATAAAAAGTCTTCGTAAAACACCTATAGGCCTACCATGTCGCTGTGCACAGCGAGCCGCACATCCATTCCGCATTGAAAGACGAGATGCAATCATCGAAAGATGTTTATCTGATCTGGTTTCCTTGAATTGAATTCATTGAATATTTGGAAAAAGGACAAAGGCATTAAAAAATTACAATGCTTCTCACTCCGTTTTGCACGGCTCGTGCTATTAATTGTTAAATTTAAAATGTCATTTCCCTTGAGACCAAGAACTTTCTTCACGGAGGCTTTTAATAATTTCATTCCAAAGGGTGAGACTTTGCAAAGCATAGAATTTGTTTGTCTCTCGTAGATGCTTGATCATTAAGATAACCACTATGAAGCGTGTTGAGCATTGGTGGCTGTTGGGTTCTCACAAATGCTTTAGTGGAAAGTCTCAAAGCACTTATGGACCATCTCAATAGATCGTATTTCTCCCCGGGTCGATCTCGTGCACCAATGAGTCCTCCGTAAAAACAACGGATAAAAAGAGTACAAAAAGATTTGAAGATCCAATGCATATATATCAAGAACAAGAAACCATAGAGAAACAATTGTCAAAGCATTGTGATTGTGTTTTTTTTGGATACAAAATCATGCCATGAGTAATTAAAGTTGACCAGGTCCACTATTATCCTTGTCGAGCTAACCAGTGGCTTTATCTCGAAGAAAATAGGCGAATGAAAACTTGCATTCAAATATCAACAACCGTAGAAAAGCACATACTCCGGATTATCTGTTCTTCTTCCGGCCGTAGAATAGTCGACCCAAGATCCGTGCCGGTTTGGGTCCACTAGATTCTTCCATATCATCAAATCAAGTAAGATCGGACATCCGAAATCATCCGAAACAATAGGGAAATCCTTGGACTTTGATCCGGAAACTCCTGCGTTCACTTGATGGCTGCAATTGTGCATCAAACTCCATCTCTTCTTCTCGAATTCATCAAGAACAACAAGCACATCTTTGCGGATCCGTTCTTTAGAAGTATCGTTGAAAATCTCAGTGCTTCTAGCCCGATCGTGAACCAACTCAATTTTTCTCCTTAAGGTTGTCTAAGACATCCAACATTCTCAAGGAAAGTACATTTAATGCAGTAGACATGTCACGCGTTACAACATTAAATTTACTTGATACTTCTTCGATTTGCATAATCGATCCCAAACATAACTTACATCGTCGCTACGATCCTCCAACAGAAATATTTTGTCCTTTGTAAAATAAAATATAATTCTCTCGAGGCATATCAACACAGAGGGAGGCAATGCAACCCCTACATCTCCGACTTCTTCAAAAAAACACATAGACAAAGCTCCGAACCTTTCTTGTAATGCGATTGCATTTCTACTTTGGCATTGTCTAGGCTTCTCATGACATAAGATTTGATCGAGTAAGAGGAAGGAGAGCTTGTAACAAAAAATATAGTAGAAATATCCATTGCGAAGTACTAATAGAAGACGTCTTGAAACCCATCTTTTCCTAAGCCGCCAATTATCACTGGGTAAAGCCATCTCTTTCTCGTTTAAAAATCCACAATCTAAAACCATTTTCATATAGCCATTGGGACATTTCCAATCGAATAATGTCATCTTTTAGAGCCGAAGTATCACCGAACCTTCTTTTTCCAAATCCTTTCTTAAACAAAAAACTTCCTCTCGAATAGAAAGTATAGGTGTTTTTTTTTGGAAAGCGATCCTTTAACAATTTTTTTCTATTGACAAAAAACCCAAACGAGCTAGCCTAAAGCTCTTTCCTTCTTGAATGGCTGCAATAGGATTTTTAGTAACTTGTGGAGCACTTGATCTATGTTTTTTTACCATAAGGATATGAATTAGAGTAGCAACCACTTCCCGAATTTGAACTTGATATGAAAGAAAAATATGCAATACTTTGGAAGCTCATTTTTTTTATCTTTTCTCGTGCAAAAGATACTTTAGTCTTTGAAACATGATCAAGATCAATCTTGTCGGTTAAATGATATTCTCTCAGGGTCGTCAAACAATTTCCTTTGTCTTCTTGTTCCTCGGATTTACGTTCCTCCATTTCCTATGGATGATCTGTGACCTCCATTATCCTCCGAGTATATTCTTATAAGTTTTAAATGTAATGTTGCCAATGTAATTGCTCAATTGTTTGCCCACCCATTTCGACCTTCTGTTTCAGCCCCGAAATCATTTTTTTCCAAGTCTTAGCCAAACCCTCGGGGCAACCTTGGTGTTGGTTGAGCTATCCAATGACTATCATTAATTTATACTTCATTCAACATTTCCAAAATCTTTGGCATGTTAAGCAGCTCATGAATACCGTAGTGAACATCCATAGAAGCATCTTTCCTTGTTTGAAAATTCTCCACATTACCACATGACATGAATACGAGTGTACAGATATTTTTCGGTTGCTAACTTTACACTTTGTGAACCCGTTCTTGAAGAATTTAGCTTAGTAAAGTCATCATTGTCCTTGCTCTCGTTATTAGGAACAAGAATATGAACATCCCGTGTAGCACTAGTTTTCAGCTTTGTTTGAATTATCATCATCTTTGTTAGGAGCACATGCTATGAGAAAATTTTTCAAAGAACCACCGAAATTTTTGTTTCTTTGGTGTGCTTCGATTTTGTCACCAAAGGTTTCAAACGATTTTCCCTCCTAGAAAACTTTTCCTTTGTGAATGGATCCCCTTTTTTATCCAACTTTCTTCTTGATGCTTGATTCAAGTTTCTTCTTGATTCTTGATTCAAGTTTCTTCTTGATGCTTGTTATGCTAGTGTTGCTTGATCGGATCCTCGTTTTGCAGCTTTTTGACATTTTGAAACAATCCGTGTAACAACTTCATGCAATCCGAATTAGCATCCTTCACTTTTATTTCAACATTGTAAGGCATATCAAGCATATTTTGCAACTTTTCAATCTCAATTTCTAGTTCCCTTTGATATTCTATTGCAGCTGAAAAGATATTTAGAAATATATCATGTTCCTCATTATATTTTTGACCTTTATATCAGATCCGGCCCACTAATACCCGCAGGAAAATCTCGACTATCAAAATTATCCAATGGTTGTAGAAAATTCCCGCCTAGAAACTTCAATAAACAAGTGGGAAATCAGCCTTAATAATAATTTACTTCAGCCCCTCATTTTTCAAGATAAAATTAGTGAAAATCAAGGGACTATTTATGTTAGTCAAAACAGCCCTTAGACACAAGGAAAATCAACCCCTTTTAACTCACAAAATTCAGCTTACAAAACACCGTTTGCAAACCCCTTTTAAACCTATCATGGGGCCTTTCTTTTTATCTGCCGATAAGGATACTTTGATATGAACATGAAACTTGTATTGAGCATCCCTGTTAGCCAATTTGTATGAGGTGATTTCCATGGTGAAAACCTTGGAGAGTTGTCCCTTTGTTTCTCCCGTAAATGAGGTTTAAATAGTGAAACTTCACTCATTTTACCATTTTTGACAGCTAGACCTTTTTTTGAAATCTCTACCATACTCGAAATAAATGATTTTTCATCCTTAAAAAATGGTGGGCCCTCTAATTATTTATGAAGGAGGCCTGTGTTTGATAAGCGTCATGTGTCTTCTAAAAACTTTGTCTTTCATTCGATGGGGACATTCTTTGACCGAAAGTGAAACACTGTTTTATCACACCTTTGGCCTTATGAATGAGCTGATTTGCTCGTGTAAAGTTTTTTTGAGGAGCTGGGTCCTTTATTTCTTTGTGAAGGAGATCTCGCAACCTCAAATCTGGAATCCAAAATCAATTCTAGTTTGATTTCATCGAGTCCATTCCAAAGTGCTATTTTGCTTATCGGGCTTTGATGTGACATCCTTACAACTTGCAATGGTGTATGAAAAAGTATAAGCAACAGATTAACATATTGATATGCAGATGCTTTCATGCAACACGTTTTCATAACCTCTCAAGAATGCTCGGCCAAAGTACTTTCCCATATTGTGATGTAAAATAGATTGAAACTTGTTGAACCTAAATCACAAAGCAAAATTTATTGATCCCAGGAGTAGCCTTCTTCTTTATGAATTCTTTAGTGCATAAAAGAGACATATCATTTTGAAGTTGTTCCAAATGCTGCAGTCTTTTCCAATAGAAAAAAATACTCAAGAACACTTTAAAACCCGCTAATGCCCTTACTTTTCATCTTTGGAGGAGGTGATCAACAATTTCCCTGAAGTTTATCTAAAACACCTTATCATTCTACTTCTTTAAATGAGGTTACATCTCCGTTCCTAACCCTTTGCTCTTTATTGGAGGAGGTCATTATCATGTTTCCCAACCATCCGCTCTTATACTAGAGGAGGTTTTCAACATGTTACCCAACCATCTCGCTCTTGCTTGGAGGAGGTTAACACGATTATGAAATTTCATCCACTTGCTCTTTGAAGGAGGTCTTCACGCTCATGACATTTCATCCATTTGCTAAACTCGTGTCATCTTTCTTTGCCACACATGTCTCTTTTTTTGGACTCGTGTTTGCAGAGGTACATTGAATTTTATCTCTCGACTAGTATTCTTATCCCAGGCTCAAGACAACATGAGAAGCAAACTTTGTCTTTTCATGTTCGGTTTGATGATGTATTCGGAATACTCGTACATTTCTACTTCCGAGAGAGACATTGAAACACCGTAGATCAATCATTATATCAATTTTTCTTTTTGAAACATGTACTCTCGCTTTCTTTTCATTGTAGCTCTCCATTTGTTGATGGCACATTTTTTTCAACATGAGAGACTTATTTGGACTTGTCTCTTTGCTTTTGTCTCGGATACTCGTTTTTCATTCAATTTGCACCCTGCAGAGATGCAAACAATAATGACTTTGAAACTTTGAAAGTTCCTTTAGTGTCTCATGGAGGTTTTTCCCAATCTTAAGCATATTCTTTTATACCATGCACATTCTCATCTATTTCTCGTATTAGATCTCTCGTAGAATTTCTTCCGGACTAAGACAATAAGACCTCTTAGTGGTGCGACCTAGGGGTATATCAAGGTTTTTTTTTGAAAATTAAGTGCTAATTCAGAGTTGGTTGGTATTGAACAAAGGATTCCGGCTTAGGCTATTTTTGTCGAGGAAGGGATTCTCTAAAGTGCCACTACCTAACTTAGGGGAAACTTTCATTGATTCGATTGTGTTTGACAAGGAGATCAAGGATAGGAAGGGAGACACTTTGTCAAATATTGGACGAGTGAGTTTCATGAGAACCAAGGGGAAAATGATAGTAGACCAGACAAGACCAAGACAACTATAGACAGGGATATTTTTTCTCGAAACAAGACATGACTTTGAAAACCGAAGATTGCTCGATCATAGGCTAACATGAAGCGCTAGGAAATAAAAAAATTGTTTGGGGGTTTTCTAGATGACAAATTGACATATGGAAATCGACTTCTAGAAAACTCGACTAGGAATCTAGTCATCAACAACAAAGGTGAAAAAATATTGATGACTAACAGTGGCTCCATTTGGGGAGGGTAGCTCCTTTTCGGGAGGTGTCCGTAATTGAAAATCTTTGGCTTATGAAGACCGAGTGCCTTATCCATTGGCGCAAATTTCATTCTTTCTTGGTGCCATTTCCGAAAATTGACGAGCATGATTAGCTTCAAAAAACATCTCTACCTACCCGACTATATTCCCTAACATTTTTTTCTTGTTTTGGGTGCATTTGGACTAGCAACCCTTTGGCATAATATTTTTTGAAAAATGACACTATCTAATTCTACACTTATATCCACCGGGAGTTCGTATTAAACTCGATGAACTCCTTTGTTTCTCTACCTATGCTATATCGACTATCAATATTTAGTTGTTTGACAGATTTCATTCTCTAATCTAAAACACGAAATTGAAAAAATGACCAAATCAAGATTAGACAGATCCGATTTGTCATGTACTTGTGGCATGAAAGACAAGCTGCACACAAATATTATTTTTCATGAAAATGAAATTTAGAAAAAATCAGGGGCTAGGATACATAGTTTGTTTTTTCATCCCTATTTTCCTCTTTGGTTCTATTTTGAGCATGTGGAACTAGTATCTTTTCCTAATCTATTTTCTTTGACAAGTCAAGCTTACAAAAATTTGACTATCTCTTATCTCACTAACTTATCAAAGCAAATAAATTTAAAACATGTTCGGCTATGATTAGGCTAGATAACTAAACAAGACATCTTTTGAGCACTAGTAGCGACATTTAGACTTGCTCGCTTTCAGCATGACTATTTTTGGGTATGGGGGCTGTACCATTGCTTTAGAAACTACCCTTTTTTTTCTACTTTGCTACCGTTTTTGTATTTTCTTCCTTTTCACCTTTTCTTCAAACAATCCGGAACTAAAAAATATTCTCACAAGGATGAGCTTATTTTCCACTATTGTCTATCTATCCTAATCTAATCTATACACAATAGACATTTATTTGGTGAACTCTCTTTTCCAATGTAACCGAGTCAAGTAGATGATTACATGGGTGACTCGAGTATAGTTTTTTCATGATGTTGAAGTAATGAAAAGGCCACTTCCATTTGGCTTGTTTTCGGACAGTAGTGCTTAAGTTTTTTTCTCATTCTTGGTAGAAAACTCGTTCATGATAGAACCCACTACTCCTTCAGATTTCTCAAGGAAAACAACAAATGGATCTTGGAATAATACCTGATCTAGAGGATTTGATATATAGGCTTCATTTAGGACTATTATTTCTTCCACTTGGCTATATTTGGGACTCTCCCGGTAAATTAACTCTTCCCCTTGCTCATGATCACTTGAACTCGTCGGACTCATCATATATTTCGAGTGTAGTTTTCTTTCCAAGATGGAAAAGCGTGCGAAGGTAAACACTTTGATGGGTAGGGATACTCTTTGGCAACAAATCTTCTTGAGAAATAAGAGCAACAACTTTCGTGTGATCATCAATTTTCAAGCCTTCATTTGCTTCCAAATTTTTCTCGATCTTTCCTCATCACTGTCATAGCTGCTATGTTTTGTTTGGTTACTTTCCTCAAGTTTATGAACCGAGCTTCCTCCCCAAAAAATCAAAAAAACTCGAGTATTCTCGCAAAGTTAGCTTCGTTTGGAAATCATAATCATCAACATATTGATCAAACCTTGGAAAATCATTAATATAAGTAATGTCACCACGCCCATGCATATTGGACTATCATATTTCTTTTCTTCAAATTGATTTACAAATCTATTTTTTTGACTTATGATATGCAATATTAACGAGAGAAAGATCAGAAAAGTTTTGGTTATATGAAGTTTCGTAGGCTTTCTCGCATGTTTATAAGTTGATCTATTTCCTCTTCGGTTAAAAAGGGAGGCATTTTCATTTCTCTTCGAATATAACTACAATAATCCTCTTTCTCTTGGGAAATCCGATTTGAAGGATGAATGTATTTTTGGGCTTCACCTATGAGAGATGATGAATCATCACTTATGCCTTTAAAGAGATCTTGTGGTTTCTCTTTCATTTCTTGCTTGTTTTTCATCTTCAACCAATGCTTTGTGATGTTGAGGATAGTTAGCATGTAATTCATGAGTTTTTTTCCCGATAGATTTTCGAGAGGCCAATTTTCTTTTATGAACTCAAATGACTCCCGACGATAAAGGTAGAGATCCTACGGGTTTTGATTTATCTTCTATCTCATATTTGAATTCCTCTTCAATCAACTTTCCTTGATTTAGGTGAGAGTTAACTTGAGCAGGGGGTTTCTTGAATAATTGCTAAGAGATCTTTAGGATGCAAATTTTCTTTCAAAGTCTGGAATGATTTAAAGCATAAGGGTAGAGAACCTAAAGGTTTTGATTCTTCTTCCACTTCAGAATTTGTGATTTCAACATGGTCGATAGTTTCTTTAGAGCATTCCTCTATGTTTTCATTTGCAACTCTATCATTAGGCACATTTTGTTTATAACTCTTGTCCTGTAATA
This sequence comes from Pinus albicaulis, assembly GCA_034641835.2. Taxonomy (NCBI): domain Eukaryota; kingdom Viridiplantae; phylum Streptophyta; class Pinopsida; order Pinales; family Pinaceae; genus Pinus; species Pinus albicaulis. Next base: position 114,939 of record JAXQQM020083790.1, on the reverse strand, counting down.
GTTGATTGTGTTCATCCCGAGGAAGAAGTGTAGGTTGGTTGGAATAAGCAGTGTTAACCTTAACTTTGTGATTTTCTCTTTTCTCGTCAAGTATCTGCTCTAGTTTTTTTGAAATCATATACCAATTTTTTCCATCTTTTCCTCTGAAGATATTATTCTCTCTTGATTTTCTTTGTCTTCCTCTATTATTCTTAGTTGTGCCTCCCTATTTAGTATGTTGAATTCTACATTAACTGATATCCTTTTGCATTTATTCTAGGTTCAAAGGATCTTTATTTCTTATCCGAAAAACCATCTCTCGGGTCAAAAGAATTTGGGTAGTGCAAGAGAGCACATCCGAGGGGTGGCTTTATGTTAGCAGGGCATTGCATGGTATACTTTATTGAACCCGGCTGAAAAGTTTTGTATTGTCTCCCCCGGTTGTCATTTTTAACCGATTGTATTCCTTTATGATGAGAACTTTATTACCCATGACCACCCACCTATCTAGGAATATTTGAGTGAACTAATGAAAATTGGTAATGCTTGCAGTTGGAAGGTCTTTAAACCAACTCTTAATTTTTCCTTGTAATGATAAGGCAAACATTCTCATACGCACATCATCTTATTCTATTTCATAAAGGTCAAGTAAATCCTCCATATTTTGGACGTGCTCTTCAGCAGTGACTTTTGAGCTTTCTCCATCAAATCTAGGTAATTTATTTTGAATATTTGTAGGGACGGCCTCGGAAGATGAGAGGTAAAACCGGAGGCTTGTATCTTTCTCGGGACCTTTGTGGATATAGGTAGTGTAAAAAGATATTTATGATCGTTTGAGATTTCATCCGAGTGGGAAAGGTAGCATGAGGCTCATGTTTTGCTAGGTTTTCCATAGGTGAATCTGGGGTAAGCACAAGTGTATAAGCCTTCTCATGGTTTGAAATTTGAGGCTTAGCTTTTCAAGGTTTGATATCTTTCCAATGATCAATGCGGATCTCATCAGTGTATTCTTGATTAGGCTCAAAGTAGCATAGAACATAGTTATAGATAAAGACAAATAATTTCTTGAATCCAACTAAGGCCCGAGTTCTTTTTTCTTTCTAGGATGATTGGTCATGTTTTAGGTTCTTCCTCCAAATGGGAGTCTTTAGGTATATTGAGAGTTGTGGAGTCGCCAGGGTGGATGTTTTTTGTTGTTTTTAGAGATATATGTGTATGGTCCACCACCAATATTGATAAACACCAATCTATAGATATTTTTGGGTTTTATGAGTTTCCTATATGTAGCCCCGAGGTTTGGAAGAGTTTCCTATAACCGAATCAACATTTTGCTAAGATGGTGAAGGAGCTAGTTTCTACTCTTCGGACAATACCTAAGTTTTCTAATTTTGACTAAGATTTTGAGAGATCCTAAGGGATACCAAGGATATTTTGACTCAAAGTCCCATCGTGATCACCATTATGTTAGTGAGCGGTGGGATAAGTCAATCGGATAGTATTCTTAAGACTCGTTGGAATGTTTTGAGGAATCTAAGTTTGTTTGTCACTCGCAGTCCCACTCGTGATCGCCATTATGTTAGGGTCTTGTGATTTGGCTGATTGGCAAGCCAAATGACAGTGTAACATCAAACCAATCTTTGGAGCCCAAGGACCTAGCTTTCGTGGACTCGGAGAGGGCTCTCTCTATTTGTGTAAGGGATATCTTTGTGTTTTCTTATTGTGTTCTTGATTTTAGGCTAGTTATGAAGTAGCTTTTTGGTTTTTGGTTTTTAGGTTGTGAGGGATGAACTGATCAAAGACATAAGATAGGTAAAAATATGTCGGATCAATCAGGGCTACGGGGTTGAAAAGGTCAAGAAAGATTTCGTGTGGTGATACAAGGTTGTTGAAGGGTCGATTTGATTCGAGGTAAAATGGATCTTTGGGCAAAATGGAGTGAGATGGACATCAAATTTGTGAAGAACAAAGGATTTCAAACATAACTAGTTTAATAGATGACATAAACATGGTAGGGCTAACCATTAATCATGAGAAATGTAACCGTAAACTCGATCAATGCATAGTAATAAACATTCAAGCCATGCATAGAGATATATGACTCTCTAACTTTAGGAAATGACTATCGGACTTTGGGGAAATACATTTAAGACAAAAAAAACTCAAATCACTATGAAGGAATGCCTAAACATAGTATTCCAAGCTATTGGGCACTTTGAAGCAAGATTTCATAGTTTTAGGCAAAGGGCAAGATCAAGTACAAGACCTCCTTGGTTCAACAAATGACAACCTAATCAATCAAAGAGAGGTTTCATAGGTGGAACTATGGCTAGCCATGAGTAAGCAAGGAATACCGTGAATCATACTTAGCATGCATAAAACCATAAATGAAACAAGCAAACAATATTCTTCAGCTTATTAAAGAGCAATCAAGGATTCTTTAATATGACTAAGAATGAAGAAAACATGGAAGCTATAAAGAAACAGGAAATTTGAGGTGCCTCCAAGGGAATGTCTCAAATCTATTCTCTACTATCTTATAGCAAGCAAGAACATGGAATTATGAATGAAAACTAAGAAGAATAACGAGAGAGGTACACTATACGATTTTACCAAGTCAAGGAATCCAACAACATGCACCTCCTTCATCATCCAAAAACATTCAAGAAACTATCCAATGCATGAGACAAGTGTTTCTTCCAAGCTTGTATAACCATATATTTCTTCTATTCATCAAGTTCAGCATTATTTACAATGAAAGCCTTTGGAATATATAGGCCAAAGTGAGGAAAACCTCTTAGTTCAACTTGCAATTTCATTGGCCTATCCAAAATATCCGATTTTGTCCTCGAGGCTTTGCAAAGCCCAAGGCACAAAATATCTAATAAAATATCTCAAAAAATGCTAAAAAAGAAAAATATATTGACTTTTCATAACTAACTATGCCCAAAAAATAGCTAAACGCACATTAGGAGAAGCCACTTTAGAAAAGTGTATTTTTCTTAAAAAATACTTAAGAAATATATCAACGTAAAAGTCCTATGTCTTGTGTGCCGCTTTCGGATGCCTTCCCGATGTTGAAACGAGGCCTGTGATGGCTCGTTAGAAAGCTATAAATGTCTGATTTTTGGAACAACTTGAATTTTCCCAATCCGATACATGGAAGTCTGTCAAATACTAAACCGAGCGAAAAAAAACCCAAAAAAATAGGCCTTGCTGATATGTGGGCAGAGTGTCGAAAAAGTGAGTGATTTTGCATCTTTGGGGGACCAAAAACAAACTTCAAATGATATGAAAATTTTTTTGAGTAGATGCCCCTTAATTTAATGCATCCAATGGTACCACTCTTAAGAGTTGAGGATGCTCCAAACCAAAATGGTGGCGCCCATGATTTTATGCAATTAGGCCCAAAAAATGTCGAAAAACAAGAACATGTCAAAATTTGCTCAATTTTGGTGAGCAAGTCTCTCAAGGCTTTTTAGAAACATTTCTAGAAGCTCGGGACAAAATTCCAAGCCTAAAGGTGTCTTTCTCCTTTTATCTCACAGGGCGCCCTCTTTGGGCAGCTTTTGAGCTTTTCTTGGTTTTCTTCTTTGTTGTTTGGCATTCTAGCTTTGGTGAAGAAGTCATGGCCCCTTGCCTAGGAGAGGTAGCTAGCACATGCTTTGGAGAATGCCCTTCATGATACCCTGTTTTGTATTTTCTTGCCCCTCATCATTGCTTGCTTGAGGGATGCCTTGTTTTGTCTTTGTCACTCGCCTTCTTTATGACTATCATGCTCTTTCCCTTCACTATTTTGTGCTTCATCACCCTTATGCTTATTGTTGTGTTGGCTGCCATAATGTTCCCTTTCATCACCGCCTCACCGCCCATCACTTTTCTCTTCGTTATCACCGATATGTTTAGCCTCTTTGCCTTGTTCCTCATCATCACTAAAGTCATCTCTTCGGTATTGTGTTTGAGCCAAGAGGCCTTTAACATTTTCCCTTTTGATATCAACTCGCCTTGCTTTGTTTTTTAGATGATAAAGCACCTTTAAACCACTATTTTTCTAAAGATTGCATTCAATTGACAAAGTTCTTCATCTTCTAACCAATCGCTTCTTCTCTAATCTATTAAACAAATTGCTTTCAACACCACCCTGTTTTATGTATTTCACACCTTAAATTTGAAATGATGATTGTTCATGTTTTAATCATTGCTTTCTTTGTGGTTAAAACAACAAAGGGACTGATTTAAAACAATGTTTCAAATGCTCCTTCAAACTGATCATGATGCCCTTCACAAAATTTCCTTTTCTCTTTGTAATTCATCGTGTTCTTGGATTCTAACAAACAAGCATTTGTTAAATGAAAACAAAAAATCATTTTTTTATTGCTGTGTATGGGCAAAAAGACCTTGAATAAGATGTGTTTGTGGTTCTTTGTTGAAGAAGAATATTTTTTGTTTTGGCACAAAATCCTCCCGTCAAGCTACTCGCCCCTTTGCTATCCACTCGTTTTCAAAAGGTAAACAAGACATCTTTCAAGCCGATACAACATCCTCTAAAAACACCGTGTTAACGTTTGATAACCATAGCAAGAACACCTTTTGATTGGGAAAACAAAGTGTGTTTTGGAAAATTCGTTGAAATACTCCTTTAACCTCGATTGAGAGAACCTCTACAACTCGTTTCTTTGATTCTAGATGTTGCACACATTTTTCAACGTCTTATAACACAAAAGAAACCTCTTTTAAAACTGATCAAACCTTTATCCTTTTAACACAGTTTCTCTTCTTTTGACATGGCGAGCAAATTTGCCCTTTGTAACAATATTAAGACACCTTTAAACAAAATTGAGAATTCTTACAAACTCCACTATTTCCTCTTCTAGAGACGGTGTGTAGTTTTTTTGTAATTTCATAGCAAGAAAAAAACTCTTTTAAGTGATCCTATCAATTATCTCCCTTTTCATTGTTTTTTTGAAATCATTCTTCTCTGATTTTGATTAACCGAGAGATTCTTCCTTTGAAAAGTCACAATTGTTTCCTCTTTTACTACTTCAAAACAACAAAAATTTTTGTACAAAACAAACCTTTTGATGACTTTGGCACTTTTGAAGTTTGGTGTTGATAGTGGCCCGGCACTGGGCGGTGAGGGTCGTTCAGGGGGCGGCATGGGCGAGGTAAAACAACAGAGGTTAGGGGTAGTTTTTCAACAACTTCAAAGATTAAACTCGGGTAAATGAGGGTATGGGGAGTATTTGGCACTTGAAATGGAAAATTTTTCATGTTTGGAGGGCTTTGAAAATGACAAAAAATGCTCGAGCCTCGCCGTTCAGAGCAACCGGCGTTCAGGGGGAAACATCTGAGTCGGGCTAAAAAACGAAATTTCGAGTTGGTTTTTTTCCAAATTCAAAGTAGACAAGTGGGAGCCGAGCATAGCAAGGACATTTGGAGCTTGAGAGGGATTGTTTTCATGTTTCAAGTGCTTTGGAAAAAAGTAAAAAAATGCATGGGCCATTGCCGTTAAGCGAAAGCAACTCCGGGGCGCCGAGCCATTCAGGGAGTGTCTTGGGCAATGCTAAAAATGGAGGTTTAGAGGTGGATTTTGCAATTTAAATGATTGGAAGTGAAAACCAATCATGATGAGGTCATTCGGAACTTGGAAGGAACTATTTTTGTGCTTCGAAGGCCTTGGAAAAAAACAAATAAAGAATAGGGCCGTGTCGTTCGAGCAACAACCATAGGCGACGGGCGTCGGGCCATTCGGACATGGTCCCGGGTCGCTCATAGTTTAGCAAGTATAGAGGTGCCAAAAGGTCAAACAAACGGTTGATGATGAAAGATAAGGACTTTTATAATGAATGGCAGGTGAAAAGGAGGTTTACCAATTTTTAGATGCTTGGATAAAGTTCTTGAGAGCTCGGGCGATGGCGTTCGGAAAGGTGAACCGGGCGTGTTCAAGGGTCACCGGGCGTCAGGGCACGGGCGTGCCGCGCCACTCTACAGGAACACCATGCCTATAATAAAAGTCTTTAGAAAAACACCTACAGGGCCTACCGCGCTACTATACGGGCACGCCGCACATCCCTTCCAGACTTTGAAAAATGAGATGCAATCCTCAAAAGATGTTTATCTAATCTAGTTTCCTTGAATTGAATTCATTGAATATTTGGCAAAAGACAAAGGCATTAAAAAATTACAGCGCTTCTCACTCTGTTTGCACGGCCTCGTGATATTAATTTTTAAATTTAAAAAGTCATTTCCTTTGAGACCAAGAACTTTCTTCACTGAGGCTTTTAATAATTTCATTCCAAAGGGTGAGACTTTGCGAGCATAGAATTTGTTTGTCTCTATAGATGCTTGATCATTAAGATAACCACTATGAAGCATGTTGAGCATTGGTGGTCGTTGGGTTCTCACAAATGCTTCGATGGAAAGTCTCAAAGCGCTTATGGACCATCTCAATAGATCGTATTTCTCCCGATCGATCTCGTGCTCTAATGAGTCCTCCGTAAACAACAGATAAAAGAGTACAAAATATTTGAAGATCCAATGCATATATAGCAAGAACAAGAAACCATAGAGAAACAATTGTCAAAGCATTTGTGATTGTGTTTTTTTTGGATACAAAATCATGCCATGAGTAATTAAAGTTGACCGGGTCCACTATTATCCTTGTCGAGCTAACCGATGGATTTATCTTAAGAAAATAGGGCTAATGAAAAACTTGCATTCAAATATCGAAAGCAACCATAAAAGCACATACTATGGATTATCTATTCTTCTTCCGGCCGAAGAATAGTCGCCCAAGATTTGTGCTAGTTGGGGTCCATTGGATTCTTCCATATCATCAAATCAAGTAATATCGGACATTTCGAAATCATCCGGAACAACAGGGAAATCCTTGGACTCCGATATGGAAACTCTACATTCACTTGATGCCCCGCAATTGTGCATCAAACTCCATCTCTTCTTCTTGAATTCATCAAGAACAACAAGCACGTCTCTACGGATCTGTTCTTTAGAAGTATCGATTGAAAATCTCGATTTGCTACGGCCTAACCGTGAACCAAATCAATTTTCTCCTTAAGCTTGTCCGAGACATCCAGACGTTCTCAAGGAAAGTACATTCAATGCGAGTAGCCATGTCATGCGTTACACATGAAATTTACTTAATACTTCTTCGATTTTCATAATCAGCCAAACACAACTTACATCGTCGCTACGAGTCCTCCGACAGAAATATTTTGGTCCTTTGTAAAATAAAATATAATTCTCCGAGGCATATCAACGCGAGAGGAGGCAATGCAACCCCTACATCTCCGACTTCTTCAAAAAAACAAAACATAGACAAAACACGAACCTTTATTATAATGCAGATTGCATTTCTCCTTTGGCATCGTCTAGGCTTCTCACGACATAAGATTTGATCAGTAAGAGGAAGGAGAGCTTGTAACAAAAATATAGTAGAAATATCCATTGTAGTTACTAATAGAAGACGTCTTGAAACCCATCTTTTTCCTAAGTCGCCAATTATCGACTCGGTAAAGCCATCTCTTTCTCGTTTAAAATCCACAATCTAAAACCATTTGCATATAGCCATTGGGACATTTCCAATCGACTAATGTCATCTTTTAGAGCCGAAAAGTAACATTGAACGTTCTTTGCCAAATCCTTGCTTAAACAAAAACTTCCTCTCGAATAGAAAGTATAGGTGTTTTTTTTGTTTTCTTCTTTCTCCAGGGGCAGTCCTTTAACAATTGTTTTCTATTGACAAAAACCCAACGCGCAACTGAAGCTCTTTCCTTCTTGAATGGCCGCAATAGGATTTTTAGTAACTTTTGGAGCACTTGATCTATGCTTTTTTACCATAAGGATATGAATTAGAGTAGCAACCACTTCCCGACTTTTAAATTGATATGAAAGAAAAAAGATGCAATACTTTGGAAGCTCATTTATTTTTTTTTATATTTTTCTATGCATCATACTTTAGTCTTTGAAACAGATCAAGATCAATCTTGTCGGTTAAATGATATTCTCTCCGGGCTGTCAAACAATTTCCTTTGTCTTCTCGTTCCTCGGATTTATGTTCCTTCATTTCCTGTGGATGACTGTGACCTCCATTATCCTCCGAGTATATTCTTATAAGTTTTAAATGTTTTTTTTTAATGTTGCCAATGTAATTGCTCAATTGTTTGCCCACCCATTTCCGACCTTCCGTTTCAGCCTGAATCATTTTTTTCCAAGTCTTAGCCAAACCCCGGGGCAACCTTGGTGTTGGTTGAGCTATCCAATGACTTTCATTAATTTCTAATTCATTCAACATTTCCAAAATATTTGGCATGTTAAGCAGCTCATGGATACCGTAGTGAACATCCATAGAAGCATATTTCCTTGTTTGAAAATTCTCCACATTACCACATGACATGCATACAGATTGTATAGTATTTTCAGTTGCTAACTTTACACTTTTTGAACCCGTGCTTGAAGAATCTAGCTCGATAAAGTCATCATTGTCCTTGCTCCTATTATTAGGAACATGAATATGAACATCCCGTGTAGCACTAGTTTTCGGTTTGTTTGAATTATCATCATCTTTGTTAGGAGCACATGCTATGAGAAAAATTTTTTCAAAGAACCACCATAATTGTTGTTTCTTTGGTGTGCTTCGATTTTGTCACCAAAGGTTTCGGATAGATTTTCCATCCTAGAAAACTTTTCCTTTGTGAATGGATCCCTTTTTTTATCCAACTTTCTTCTTGATGCTTGATTCAAGTTTCTTCTTGATTCTTGATTCAAGTTTCTTCTTGATGCTTGTTATGCTAGTGTTGCTTGGACTCGGATCCTCGTTTGCAGACTTTTTGACATTTTGAACAATCTCGTGTAACAACTTCATGCAATTTGAATTAGCATCCTTCACTTTTATTTCAACATTGTAAGGCATATCAAGCATATTTTGCAGCCTTTTTCAATCTCAATTTCTAGTTCCCTTTGATATCTATTGCGGATGAAAAGATATTTAGAAAGATATCATGTTCCTCATTATATTTTGACCTTTATATTAGATCCGGCCCACTAATATCCGAGAGGAAAAGCCGACTATCAAATTTATCTAATGGTTGTAGAAAATTCTCGCCTAGAAACTTCAATAAACAAGTGGGAAATCGGTCTCAATAATAATTTACTTCGACCCCCTCATTTTTTCAAGATAAAAATTAGTGAAAATCAAGGGACTATTTATGTCGATCAACACAACCCTTAGACACAAGGAAAATAAACCCCTTTTAACTCACAAAATTAAGCTTACAAAACACCGTTTGCATCCCTTTTAAACCTATCATGGAGCCTTTATTTTTTATCTCGCTAATAAGGATAGTTTGGTATGAACATGAAAATTGTTTTGAGCATCTTGTTAACCATTTGTATGAGGTGATTTCCATGGGGAAAAACTTGGAGAACTTTCCCTTTGTTTCTCCGTAAATGAGGTTTTTTTTTAAAAAGTAGTGAAACTTCACTCATTCTACCATTTTTGATAGTAGTCTTTTTTTGAAATCTCTGCCATACTGAAATAAATGCTCTTCATCCTTAGACAATGGTGGGCCCTCTACTTATTTATGAAGGAGGCCTATGTTTGATAACTGTCATGTGTCTTCTAAAAACTCTGTCTTTCATTCGATGGGGACATTCTTTGACTGAAAGTGAAACCCTGTTTTATCACACCTTTGGCCTTATGAATGAGGTGATTTGCTGTGTAAAGTTTTTTGAGGAGCTGGTCCTTTATTTCTTTGTGAAGGAGATCTGCAACCTCAAATCTGGAATCCAAAATCAATTCTAGTTTGATTTCATCAGAGTCCATTCCAGTGCTATTTTTCTTATCAGGCTTTGATGTGACATCCTTACAACTTGCAATGGTGTATGAAAAATTATAAGCAACAGATTAACATATTGATATGCAAATGCTTGCATGCAACACTTTTCATAACCTCTCAAGAATGTTGGCCAAATTAGTTTCCTATCTTGTGATGTAAAATAGATTGAAACATTTGTTGAACCTAAATCTGTTAGCAAAATTTATTGATCCTAGGAGCAGCCTTCTTCTTTATGACTTCTTCAGTGCATAAAAGAGACATATCCTTTTGAAGTTGTTCCAAATGTGCAGTATTTTCAATAGAAAAAATACTCAAGCACACTTTAAAACCTGCTGATGCCCTTACTGTTCATCTTTGGAGGAGGTGATCTACAATTTCCTGAAGTTTATCTAAAACACCTTATTATTCTACTTCTTTAAATGAGGTTACATATCTGTTCCTAACCCTCTGCTCTTTATTGGAGGAGGTCATTATTATGTTTCCCAACCATCTTCTCTTATACTGGAGGAGGTTTTCAACATGTCACCCAACCATCTGCTCTTGCTTGGAGGAGGTTAACACAGTTATGAAATTTCATCCACTTTCTCTTTGAAGGAGGTCTTCACAGTCATGAAATTTCATCCATTTGCTAAACTGTGTCATCTTTCTTTGCCACACATGTCTCTTTTTTGGACTGTGTTTGCAGAGGTACATTGAATTTTCTCTCTGACTAGTATTATTATCCCAGGCTCAAGACAACATGAGAAGAAGTTGTCTTTTCATGTTCAATTTGATGATGTATTCTGGAATACTCATACATTTCTGCTTCTGAGAGAGACACTGAAATACCGTAGATCAATCATTATATCAGTTTGTATTTTGAAACATGTACTCCTGCTTTCTTTTCATTGCAGCTCTCTATCTGCTGATGGCACATGTTTTCAACATGAGAAACTTATTTGGAATTGTCTCTTTGCTTTTTTCTGGATACTGTTTGTCATTCAATTTGCACCCTGCAGAGATGCAAACAATAATGAATTTGAAACTTTTAAAGCTCCTTTAGTGTCTTATGGAGGGTTTTCCCAATCTTAAGCATATTCTTTTAGACGGTGCACATGCTCATCTCTTTCTATATTAGATCTTTGTAGAATTTCTTCTATACTGAGACAACAAGATCTCTTAGTGGCGCGACCTAGGGGTATATCAAGGTTTGTTTTTGTAGATTAAGCGCTAATTCAGGCTGGTTGGTATTGAACAAAGGATTCTGGCTCAGGTTATTTTTGTCGAGGAAGGGATTCTCTAAAGTGCCACTACCTAACTTAGGGGCAACTTTCATTGATTCTGATTGTGTTTGACAAGGAGATCAAGGATAGGAAGGGAGACACTTTGTCAAATATTGGACAGTGAGTTTCATGAGAACCAAGGGGAAAATGATAGTAGACCAAAAAGACCAAGACAGCTATAGACAGGTACATTTTTCTGAAACAAGACATGACTTTGAAAACTGAAGATTGCTCTGATCATAGGCTGATAGGAACGGCTAGGAAAGAAAAAAATTGTTTGGGGGTTTTCTAGATGACAAATTGACATATGGAAATCAGCTTCTAGAAAACTCAGCTAGGAATCTAGTCATCAACAACAGGTGAAAAATACTGATGAATAACACAAGGCTGCTCTCCAAAGCACTTCCTGACATTCACAGGTGTGTTGGTCACATTGGGAGCGAAATTCTCATTGTTCCAAAATCTCCACTTGGCCAATGCCTTCTAGAAGAGTTCATATGTGTCAAAATTCGAATCCATGTGTCCATTTGACCTCTACAAGATTGGGAACATGCCTTGCCTATTATTAGAAAGTCATTTATTGTAAAACTACCTTCAACTCCTCTATAAATTGAGCACATATCCTATTGCTTGGTAAGGAAGAATTTGAGTAGAGAAATGCTGGTGGAATTTCAATTAAGGAGTTGATTTGAGTGACATATTGCTGGAGATATATGCATTGTGATGAGGCTGGGATGTTGCTGGAGATGGTGACACTAAATAAATCACTAGGTTGTAACCTTCCCTTCTATCATTAATAAATATTATTGCTTAATTTTTCACAGATGCATCTGTATAAGCTTTCGTTTTCCATATTATGAATTCTTATTTGATGTATATGGTTTATGTTTTATTTATTTAACCAAATAAATTGAATAGACATCTGTATTATTGCTATATTCTGTTGTTTAGTGTTCCTTCTTGCAGGAAATATTTTGTGCATCTAGCTGGAATTTGAAGCTACACAAAAGTGACAGAAGGAGACTTGGAAGCGCTTGGATTCCAAGTAATATTATTAACTCATTCTACGTGTTTATTTATAGTTAGGAAAGGTAGTCGTAAAGTCTTTAATATGTTGTTCTAGATAAACACCTGTTTAGGGAAGAATGTTTTATCCGTAATACACAATTCCACATAACAAATTGGTGACTCCGCTGGGGATTTTACCCTTCATCCTATGTGTATTTGCCTCTGCTTATCTCTGTTTATTCACCCAGTAGTTTTTACTCATAAATATTAGGCTTTTTCAAATCCAAATTTTCATTATAAGTGTGTTAAACAGCTGTGCTTTTCATTGTACACTGCGCCCAACGCACTATTGGACAAGACACAGTGCTTTGCATAGCACTGTCTCCCTTTCAGGGTTTCTTTGCAACACACTGTCTCCCCTTAGAGACTATGCTGGCCCCAGAGACCATCCAAATTCCTGTAGGTTTTAACCCTGAACAGAAATTATCTACACACGAATCTTATAACAGAAAATAAACAATAGCGAGAGCATAAAACATAAAACAGATAAAAATAGATATTTTCCCTTGGATCCCAAATCGGGACGACCAGCTTGATTTTTCATTATATTCCTTTTAGTGTTACAACACATATATATACATGCCGAAGCATACATCAACCCCAATCCATTAACCCTGGATTAGAACACAACCGTAGTTCCCTTGACCGGATCTACAAAATACCAGGGGCCGAAAACCATCGTACCCCAAAACCATGTGCAAACTCATGCACAAAACATGGGTGGGTCTGCCTATGAGTGGGATTGCATACCAAAAAAAAATTTTCCGGGGCGTTGCCCCGGACCCTGACAGGGGGGGCTGTCGCCTCCCCTGTGACCCCCCTGCTGCACTTGGCATAACATACAACGCGTGGGGCTAGTCGTGGAAATAATATAACACATACCCAACAATTCCATTGAATTTGTCATTGCATTTTGTTTTTAGTTTGTTCTCTACTGTGTTTTGAAAATCCTGAAGCCTCATATTGACTAGTAACCTTATTTACTCCTTCCTCCTTTGAAAGATAGTTTGTTTAATGTTTATTTAGAGCTTTTTTCTTTATCATTGATGAATTAATTTCAAATTATTTTCATTGTTGCATTAGATCCATTTTCTTTTGAAAAGTAAATTGTCATAAATTCTTCGTTTCCTGATAGGAGAAATTGTTGTTCAATTCCTCATTTTTCCTTCAAAAGAGAAATTGTTGTTTAAATTATTCATTTCTAAAAAGTAAAAGGCATTTGTTTTATTGATTTGATGCACTTAGTTTCCTTTTATGCATTCATAACATTAAAGGGAATGAAAAGAAAAACCTGCATTTGCATGTAGTGGTTTGCGTGTTTTGCAAAAGGAACAATTAGGAAAGCTACATTTTAGTTTGTTCTCTTTAATTTGTTTGCTCTTTCCATCTAGTAGCTAGGATTTTCATTGAAAAAATCAAAGTGAAAGATTGCTCATCATTTTAGTTTTCATTTTAGGAATTTCCAATACATCATCATGGTGAACCTTGAAAGAAAAATTGATAAACAAGATCAACTTAAAATTTATCTCAATTTACCTAACAAAGCATTGGAACCATAATGATAACATTTAGAAGGTCTAGGCTAGAGACGTGTTCCGATGTCGTAAAACATAGCAGATGTCAATAATTTTTTGTGATACATTCTGAGTGTGATACCTCACTCCATATACGTAAGTATATCGTAGCTCGTCCACATAATTTCGGGTATATCGGGCAGTGTTACAGTACAAAAAGTATAAAGGGGTGCTCTCACTATGCAGTTTCGCATCAGACAACGCTAATACAGACTTGGGCCTCCACGTACCTTTGGGTATATTTGGGAGGAAAAATTTTAGGTGCTATCCATCCATAGTGAACCGAGTCAGCCGCCTTGTAAATTGTGACACACCGAACACAACATTCGGGGAGATTGCATGCCCGTACTTCTTGGTTTGCTAGGAGGTATTCTGCAGTTCACAGTTTCTTGGTAAACCTTTTTCCTAGCATTACCCTTTTATTTTTTTTAATTTTTTTTTGGTTAAAATAAATAATAATCATGGAAGAAAAAAATCCCTTCCCCCATCATTCATGTATATTAGCATTGAAACCACTTTTACCACCAGAAGCTACTCTTGGTCGGCGAAGGCGACATCACTCTACCAAATCAAGTATTATCAGTACCTCTAGAGAAGCATCATCTTCCCATATACCAGAGTTAGCTCAAGTTGTTTCTACACATCCTGGTTCGTCTATTGTTGTCGAGACAGATTCTTCATGGCTACCCATGGTCACGATCCATCCAATCAGTGAGACCATACCTCTTGGACCGGACGTTGTTCAACTAGAAATTGATCTAGATCCCGTCTCTTCTTTGCAAAAACATCTGAATCTAGAAGTTGAACAACCGGAATTTGTTCCTACCTTGGTTATTCCACCATTTTCTTTAGCCATTGAAACTCCCATATCACACAGTCAACCTCCTGAAATATACTTTGGGCTTGACAGTGAAATTCTTCCACCTAGTTTAATTGCAATTGAAGGAATCCCACAAGACGTGACACCTTTAACTCCAACCCATTTTGGGGAGGACCTTTACCTGTACGAGTCTTTTCCTCAATCACCACCCTCTGATTTTGTTGATCCTATTCCTATTCAAAATCCCATTGATTCAAAAGGGTATACATTTGGTCAAATAACCATGCCTGAGCCAACATCTTCGGTTGGGCCATCTATTCCAATTACGTCGGTACCTACCCTCGCTACCCCGTCGATGTTTACAAATTCACTAGAGTCATATTTTCATGGTGGCCCTATGGTCCCATGAGGTTATAAATCGTTATCTGGAATTTTCTCTGGTGCATCTTCAAAACCATGGACTTTACCAATGTCATCGTCCGATATTCTAAATTGTAATCCTATAGTGAGTACTGAATGGATTGATTCTTTATATACATCATCAGGGCAATATCAAGCCGGTCCTTTTGGGTCTATTCCATCTAGTAACATATCAAATGGACTCCCTGCATTTGGAGAGAAATATTTTCTGTCTTATTATCCTCCTCATACTAGGGGGCAACCTTTGGTCACCCATTATGATAGTACTTCATCACTTTTTGGTCAACCTAATGTCGAAATGAATGTTTGTCAATGGAAGCCCACTCTGCCTATCCAACCACAAACGGTTGTACACTCGTATCAACCAGTTCAATCTATTACACCAACATAATTTCCACTTGTTAATACATCTTTACCCCTGTTATAGAAAAAAAATGTTGTACAACAACCTTTTCAAGTGGGTCCTTCAACTCAATACCCTACAGTATTGGGTCCACAGAATCCAAATCCTTCAGTTAATTTACAACAATCTGTACCCAAAATTATTTATTCACAAGTTGGTTTACCATATTATGGGATGTCACAGCCACAACCAGGTTATACTTATCCTCAACCAAATCCAAGTTATACTAATTTGGGTTATAACATTAGTGGACAGACCCCTTGGCAGCCTCAGGTGCAAATGCCTCAACCTTTCTTTCAACAAGCATCATATCCAGGTTTTGGTCAACAGACTCCTCAAGAGTTTTCTTATCAAAGAAATCCCTATCTAGGTTACCACCAGCAGATTCCTTATGCTGGTGCTCAAAGGCCTATTGCTTAAGCAATTCCATCATACCCTGGCTATTCTCAACCTGACCTTAATCGACAGTTGCTATTTGTTGTAAATTTAGAGTTACCAAATTTAAATCGACTAACCAATGATCCAATCAACTATGCTCCTTGGTGGCCGGTGATACCTCACAAATTACCCTCAGATATTCCTAAGTTCAATGGAAACCCTGGGGAAGACCCGTCGACTCATGTCATGACTTATCATTTGTGGTGTTCATCAAACTCCCTAAATGATGATTCTATTCGACTACATCTTTTCCAGCGTACGCTCACAGATCCAGCTGCAAAATGGTACATTGAGTTACCTAGAGCTTCTTTTGATAATTTCACTGCCCTCTCTACTATCTTTTTGACTCAATTCTAGTTACCCATACGATATGAAACTGGAACGGAAATCTTGACCAATTTCAAACAGACTAATACTACTCACATTTCTGATCATATTCATGAGTGGCATCGTCGTCTTAGAATGGTTAAGAAATTTGTTCCTGATCAACTCCTTGCTGAGTGGTTTATTAATTCCCTATTACCATCTATAACTGAGGATGTAGCTAAGGGTGGTGTCGTCACTGAAGAGCAGGTTATTTCTCATGCTCAATATTTAGACTTGATTTTCACTCAGTCTAGCACGCTCTATGAAAAAAATTCCTAATGCACCGCGATATAATTTTACTGTTGCTCCTCAATTAAAGGACTCCCATGCCAGAGACGGCTTGATTGGTACTACAAGCACACATCGTAATACTACATCTGATCTTGCTCCTTCTTTCGAAATCAATGACATGTCATTTGACAAAGGAAAAAGTGACAAGCAACTTGGAAGGAAGAAAAAAGGGAAAAATAAGAAAAAGTAAAATTCTAACCCGCAGGAAAGATCATCTGACCAATTGTCCGGACCTAGGAAACCTTGTTATCCATGCATAATCTGTAATGAGGAACATTTTGTTAGGGGTTGTCCTCATCGCGCTGAAGTCTCAAAAATCATTAAGACTTCTCATGTGCCAACTGTGTTGACAGACCTATTTCCAAATTTGGACACAAATTTGGTTGTTATACATCCGGCTCCTAGTTTCCAAGTGTCAATGTTATCTGTCACAAAAAATTCAACATATATTTTGGTGTCAACGTGTTGGCGAGGAAACAGGTCTCGCGGGCAAGACCCAGGTTCAGGGATGGGGCCAACAAGGGAGTCCGCTGTAGTCTAGAACCACGCCGACATTTTCACCCTACTCCGAAGAGCAAAGAGTCTCACCCGAGGCGTGCCGCGACCACATGAAGGAGGAGAACATACCAGTATCAGCAAATGGATCCGCAAATCAAAGTGAACGCAGAATCGTACACATACATAACACCATATATAGAAGATCTCTCATAACATCATGCAGATAATAAGTAATTACAATTTTAAAGTACTACAAGAATCATGCAACACATTCAAGACATACGATATACCAGCAACCTTCAGATATATTAAGAAACATTCAGCAGAATCAAGTGTTACATCGCTCGATAGAATGAGCTTCAAGATCCAATTACAAATGTCCTGCAGGACAGAGAGAGATACTACATCGATAACAGATCTATGGAGACACAGGAAATACAATGATGTCGAGACTAGGACAGAGCTCTCTTGTGGCATCTGCTCCTTGGCCTCGTTCTACTCTAACCTCTCTCTCCTTCTTACCCTTTTTCTACTGGGTGACAACCTACTTATTCACCAGCCAGCGCAGCTATTAGTTTCTCCTATGTTCTCACTCGACTGCTTTCAGCTTCTTCCTGTTGAACAGGAGTTCCATTGTCTGTCCTTTGCCGCATCTTTCCTTCATCTGCACTTTTCTGCGCCTACCTTGCCACCTATCTCATTCTCCTTCGCAACCTTGGCAGCTCTGATGCCTACCGTTGTTGCACCTACCATGTGCCGATCTGCAACCCAAAATCTGTCTTCATGCAAAATTCAAAAGAAGGGCCCCAACAGGCCCCGACCACAGTCTCTTAACTCACCCCGAGTCAATTGCAGATCACCGTCTCCACCTCCATAGCTCCACTTGTTCCCGTCCCTTGTTCCGCCGACCGTCCCTCCTCTGTTTGCTCAAACAAGGGCCCCAAATTAGGGACCTTTGCAAGGGCTGCGACTGTTACACCATTTTTTGGTCATCTAACCTATTATCATTAGTTGAACCCAAGTACACCATGTAAGACCAATTTTACCCTAAGTAAAATTGCTTTCACCATGTGAAATAACTTATTTGTTTATATTTCCTAATCATATTTAACCCAAAACAAGGAAATCAATTAAATAAATCCTTATTTATTTGATTATTTCCTAGGAATAAGTTATTTAAATCTTTGTTTAAATAATATTCCTAGTTAAATTTGACTAAATCATTTATAAATGATTAAATAAATCATTATTTTTTTTTTTTATATTCCCACCATTTCCATAAAATAATAAATAAATCATTTATTTATTTATTATTTATAAATAAAGGAATTGACCCAAGTCAAAAATCCTTTTCCCTCCAACAAATATAATAAAATATTCCTAAAGGGTGGTTCTAGAATTTGTTTAATAATATTTTATTCATGCACCAAGTTCTAGATCGCCCTAACATTTTGTTATAAATAGAAGGGTTTTCCCCATTCATTAATCACCTCCATTGCATTAGATCACTCTGGATATATACTAGGTCACATTCTCCATTTTTCCTTGTGAGCTCCCATTGAGTTCTATGTTTTTCTGGGTTTTCTACAACAACAAGAGAGAGGAATTTTAGATCTGAAACGCTGAGGACTCTCAAGAACCCATCCCATTGAGGAGAGCCGGAAAACACCTTTCTTGTTTTCCTCTTAGGTGCCCCCTTTTTAACATAATATAAAAATTATTTCAAATACATTGTTCTTGTCTTGTCTATTGGATGCATGGAGCCACATTTTACTTTATTTGCTTAATGTCTTTTATGCTTAGATCTGGATTTGTGCAGCATTATTTGGATCACCTAATTGCAGATTTAAAGATATTTGGTAGCCATAATCGATGTTAGGGCTATTTTTTATGCGTAGCTAAAGTGGTATTTTACAATGAAAGATTCATACTAATAGCGACCTTGAGTTCCTAGAAGGAAGCTACAGCCTTCTGCCACTCCTACAGAATTGGTTCAGTTGCAGCTGCGATTCGAGTGACGGATTCCTCTCCTCCTTCAGTCGGGAGCTTGCCAAAGATAGTTGAGACCTGTGTACTTGCCTGAGCAACCAGTTGCTGCATCTTCTGAGCACTTTCCATGACAGGCTGCCTGAGCTCCCAGAGGGCCTGCTTGGCCGTTGCTGAACTGGCCTCTGTTTGCTGAATCTGGACTTCCAGGCTGTCTGTTGCGGCATATAGTGGATCAAGGCTAACTGGGTCCTTTGAATTTTGAATCTCTTGGTTGATTTGTTGAAGTTGTAGGTACAAGGGTTGGGTCTTGAGAGTCAGGGCCATCGTATGTTCTTGTAGACCCTTCAGTAGGTCATACGCTTCTCGGGCTGCAGTACTCAAGGCTTCCTACACTCTCTCAACCTGTTCCTAGAGTGCTGTTATTTGGTTGGCATAAGTGACTCGGGGGTCTTGCAGAGCTGGGCGGGCCGCTAGAGCTGCTTTGAGCTCAGTGTTCTCATATCGAAGGTTGTCCCATGCTACCTTGACGTGGATAGCTCGATCACCCACAACATCTTCTTGGACTTCCAGTGGTGGTACCTGGGTGTCATAGGCCGCTACAGTGGGCCATATGTCCCGAAAGATTCGAGTCACCATCAGAACTTCTTGCTGCAGGGCCCCCTTCTCAGTTCGTAGCTGATCACGCTCTTTAGTAAGCGCGATGATTTTTTGATGCTACTGCTCACATCTTTGTTGAAGTTCGGCGTGGAGCCCATCGGCCACCTGTGCTACCTATTGTATGAAGTGGAACAGTTGGGACATCCCCCATGTTTCCATGCTTTCTGCTCCTAACGTACCCTGCTCTGGCAGCCTCGCCTGTAAGGGTTTCACACTGGCTACTGACTTGGCCGAATGTTATGTTGGTGACGATGGCGGGGTTGGATTTTTGGCCTGGTTGCTAGAATCGCCCATGTTGACGTTGGGTCGTGATTCGGGTGCTACTCGTCTGTCTAGGGGGTCGAGTGAGATGGCTCTTCTAGAGTCTGCACTGGAAGTTGGTCAGCTTTGTCTTTTATAGCTTGCTCTGCCTGGCTGATAAGTTCAACAAATGTGACTTGGGGGGCTAGGTTTTGGCTAACCATGGGTACTTCTGTAGTACCTGAGTTAAATTCAGTCCCGAGGTCCCCACTAGTCCTCTCTTTGCTGATGACAGGGTCAGACACAGTGGCGGATGAAGTGGATGGGGTGGAGGTGTTAGGTTCTTAGAACAAGGTGAATTGTGGCAATTGGTAATTGCAGGTCATGGAAGTACGAATATTCAGAAAGTTAAGTGGAAAAAATGGGCTGGGGGGTGGAAGCTCGCTAGTTACCGGGGTCTCCATGAGGGGTTCTTCTCTGATCAGGACTCCCCAGTTGCTTTGTCACAGCTGATCCTCGCCAGTGAGGTCAACCACGGAGTTGGAGACTTCCACCCTGGGTTTCTTTTCTTTTGGCGCTGCGCCTGGCTTTGCAGCTTTTGACTTTCGTACCAGCATTGTGGGCGCTGGGGGTGGTGTAGTAAACATAATATTAGGCAGTGGGGTGAAAATAAGAGTCGTGATGGGGAGTGAGGTGGACTGGGAGGCTTGGAATTCAGGAGACTCATTGGCTATCTTTTTAACAATACGATTGAGATTGTGTACCTTGTCATTTAGCCGATCGATGACTGGATTCAGCTGCAGTCCTGTCACCCTGGCTGCTGTTTGCTCTGGTGTCTCTCCTGGTAGCGGCACAACCATAATTCCCACAAATTCATAGACATATTCCCCCTCCTGGACCTCCATCTTTACTCCTAGCCATTCGCAGACTTCCGAGTGGAAGGTGTTTTCGTCAATGTGCATCTTTAGGGGCATCATTTGAAAACTCATCGCCAACACACCTTTTGGCCTGAGGATAGTGTGGTTGTGTGTGACCCTGAACCAGACCTGTTCGCTGTATTTTTCCAGTAGAACCCCCAGTATTCACTACTGGCTCGTGACCATGTCTACCATCATACCATACCAAACCCGGAATCCCTCCTCATTGGCCTCCTTCGATCCTGGGTTGCTGGGTAACCTCCAGGGAGTGTATTTCATTGCTAGTGGTTGGCTGTCTAGTATCTCAGCTGGTGTACGCCTGCTGGGGAAGGACCATTTCCACATGGCGAAGGCCATGATCAAGTACTCGTATATGAATCCCATCGCTCTCCGATAGTTGTCCTCGCATGCCTCGAGCAGCTCGTGGAGAATGAATGAAAACCAATTGAGCTGGGTTCCCTAGTTACAGTGCTCTGCCACCGAGATGGTGTCTAGGGTGCACTCTCCCTTCGTATAGTGCCTCATCATTTTGCTAGTGATGAGGTAGCATGCAACTTTAACATTGGGCTGATCAATCAGGTCTATCCTAGCTCCCTTGCCTCCGCGCCGTGTACCATACTTGGTGTATAGGTTCTGCTCTTCGTCCTTCCTAGCTTGCTTTGATATTGTCTGGAATGCGGTCGAGACTTCTCGACCTTCTTGTGATAATCCTGTCAATCGGTGAATATCCTCTGTGCGTATGGGGATCTCCTTCCCCAACCACAATGAGCCGTTCTGAATCCGACTGAGTAAGAGTTTTGTACACTGCATGGCAGCGCCCGTGGTGCCAAATACTGGCAAGTCTCTTAGATTCAGTAGTGTGGATTGTCAGAGGCCCAAGAAGTCTGGTCGTGTTCTTGATGTAGGAGTCTCGGCTTCCGTCAGATAATCCTCCATATACATTTGCCGCTTCATGGCCGGGAATTCGAACCAGTCTGTGAGGTCCGAGTCTATCAAAGTTGCACTATCATATTTCTCGACCAGTTACTCCATCTTTGCAATTCTTCCATCTATCTCAGGCTCAAAAACTGATGGGATTGTTCTATCCATCTTCGCTCTGTGTTGGTACACCTATATCACTGCTTCGCCTCTGCATCCCTGGCTCTCTACCTCCTGCAACCATCCCTGTTCTTCTGCGCTCACAACCTTCCTTTCTCCTTGAGATGTTTCTAACTCGAAAATCTCTGGCATTCTCGCTCTTTTCTGAATGCAGGCTATGTAATTAACCAGCACGAGTGAGGTTGATGAGACCCCATAACTAATTAATTCTTGCTGTCTTCCTCCGCGGTGATAATAATGTGATTAGTTTCCTACTGAGGTGTGTTCTGACATTTGCTGATGGTGGTGTGGGGAAATGGGTGGACGCGACAACTGAGGTTACTTCTAATTATGGAAAATTTATTACTGTAAGGTTACTTCTAATTATGGAAATTTATTTTGCAAATCCTGGCGATCCTACGGATTGACACAAGTACTGGATGAAATGATGGAGACTAACACTTGACACGTTTTCTTATCCTACATGGATGGCATGCTAGACGTGACCCTCCCCAACCACAATCAGTTGCGTTGCGGTCCCCGCAACCCAGCTGTTATTGACGACCTATGCATGGAAAAGTGACACTACATACGCTCATCTCGGGTGCGAGAGAGTTATTCAACTATTCGATTCTACTGACTTCTCTTGGTTGCGAGAGTTATTGAAAGAAAAATAAAGAAGCTTAGTCATGGTAGGGCTTCAGGCGTGTGCCATTCACCCAACTAGGTAAAATAGTACCGTCCAGTTGAGCCAACTAAACTGCTTCGGAATCCTTAATTTCGACGACGTAGTATGGTCCCAACCAGTGCATATGCAGTTTTCCTGGAAATTTTTGAAACCTGCTATCATATAGCAGAAACTTGCCGCCAACCTGGAAAATTTTGATCTTATTGTGTCGATCGTGCCACGCCTTTTTCCTATATTTCTAAATTTTTTGATGAAACTCGGCAAGGAACCTTGCCTCGTCAAGTTCCTGTAATTCATGCAGGCGGTTCTGTAGTGATTCTTCCTCCGAGAACTTTAGGGATGTGGCAATCAAACAGATCGGTATGGTGAACTCGGCTAGAATCATAGCTTCACAGCCATAAACCAGATGAAAAGGTGTTTGATTCGTCAAGCGCTTCACTGTTGTTCGGTAGGCCCACATGGTGGTTGGCAGACGTTCATCCCAATCATCCCTTTTTGCATTGCAGATCTTCGTCAAGCCTTTTTCTAGGATTTTGTTAAACGCTTCGACAGTGCCATTGGCCTGTGGTTGGTATGGGCTGCCTTTGTGATATTGTATCATAAAGGTGTCCATCAACGATTTGATTTTTTCATTAATGAAGTGTGTACCTTGATCACTGGTTAAGCTCCTTGGGCAGCCAAATCTGCTGATGATGTTTTCAAAGATAAACCGGGCTACAATTTCTGCCTTAAAATCCCTCACCGCTGGTGCTTCGACCCATCTGGTTAGGTAGTTCGTGGCAGTGATGATGTACTGGGCCTTTGAATGTCTAGCTACAGGTGCTATGAGGCCTACGAAGTCGACAGCACACTTCTCAAACGATTGTAATACATTCACCAAGTGCAGTGGGAGTTCGTCTTTGTGAGAGAGCTTCCCTGTCCTTTGACAAACATTGCATTTCTTGACATAATATTTACTATCGGCATGGAAAGTTGGCCACCATAGTCCAGCTTGCAGCGCTTTCCTGGCTGTGGGTTTTTCCCCCACGCGTCCTCCCGCGATGCTGCTATGGCATTCCCATAGAACGGCTTCGCATTCATGGTCGAGGACACATCTTCGCAGAATCTCGTCAAGCCCCAACTTATACAACAGCCCCGCAATCAGTTGGTATTTAGCAGCTCGGATGACCAGGTGTCATTTCTGGACTGGGTATAGTGCTGTGGACACTGCCCCATGGTGAGGTAAGTTGCGATTTCGTCCAAATAATCCGGTATGGCTTCTACCCGGAAAAGATCAGCATCTGGCAAATGATCATCTAGAGAGCCCTCATTTTCTCCAGTCTCCAACTGGGATAAGTGATCGAGTTCGACATTCAGCCTCCCGGGCTTGACAATCACTTCGAAGGTGAAATCTTGAAAGAGTAGGAGCCATCGGCATATCTGTCCTTCCAAAACTGGCTTATTGACTAGGTATTTCAATGTAGAGTGATCAGTGAAGAATTTGAACTTACCTCCTAGGAGGTAGTGGCGGAAATTCTAGAGCGAGTACACCATTGCTAGTGCCTCCCTCTCCGTGGTGGTGTAATTTCACTCCGCCTTAGACAGCTTGCGGCTGGAAAAGTACACTGGGTGGTCAACTGTCGTCTCCCCTGGTTGTGCTAAGATAGCCCCAAATGCAATGCCGGAAGCATCGATATGCACATGGAACAACTTATCCCAATCTGGGTGAACCAAAATGGGTGTAGTTTCCAACTTCTCCTTTAAAGCATCAAGAGCTAACCTACAGTCATCCATCCAATGGAACACCTCTAACTTCCGTAGTAACCTCTCCAAAGTAGCAGTTATCTTCGCATAGTTTCTAATGAATCTTCTGTAATAGCCCGTGTGCCCCAGTAGTGATCTCAACTGCTTCACGGTTTCTGGTGCTTCCATGTTGACGATTACTGCCACCTTTGCAGGGCCGACACAGACTCCTTTCCTACACACCACATGTCCTAGGAGCATTTTGAACGGAACCGCGAAGATGCATTTCTTCAGGTTCAACGAAATCTGTAGTTGCCGACACCAGTCAAAAATTATGTGGAGCAGGGTGGCGTGATCCTTCAGCAAGCTGTAGACTGTCCAGTCGTCCATGTAAACTTCCAGGAACTTATGAATATATTTCTGGAAAGCAACTATGACAATCCTAGAAAACATGGCAGGTGCGTTCTTCAACCCAAATGGCATCACATGATATGCAAAGGACCCCCACTCTGTGGTGAACGTCATCTTCTTCTTGTCCTCTTCTGCGATGTGCACCTGATGATATGCTGAGAACCCATCGGTGAAGGAGTATGCCTCATTCCCTGCAACATTATCTAGTACTTCGTCGCTGAATGGGGTGGGGAATGGGTCATGGATGCAGGTGTTGTTCAAACTTCGGTAGTCCACACAGATGCAAATCTCTGATTTGTCCTTCTTATTTTTAATGACGATGGGACTCACCCACTCTGCTTCTTCCACAAGGAAAATCAGGCCCGCCTTCAACATTTTGTCGATCTCTATTTTGACTTTCTCCTTTATCTGTGGGTTCAGCTGGTATCGTCGATGCTTCATGGGCCTGGCATCCGGCTTCAATATAATCCTCATCTCTCCTAGATCCCCTTTGATCCCTTTCAAATCCACAATCGATGAAGGGAATAGGTCGTCGTATTCCTTGAGGAGACTAAAAATTTCCTTCGTCTTCTCCTCATCCCAATAGTCCTGAACTGTAGCTAGTTTGGGTTTTTCCTCCATGTCGATGTTTAGATTTTTAGCCCTCAACAGAAGTAGATGTATTCCTTCGGTGGTCGGCTCTTCTTTGATGTTCCACTCTCCTTCCGTCTCTTCAAAGTATAGGTGCCTCAAATCCTCTAGACTGTCATCTTCTGGCTCGCTGTCAATCCTTTGGCAAGCTAACTTATGTCGGCCATCGGGGTTTAGCACCAATGGCCTCCCTGTCTACGCTCTGATCGGGGAAAAAAATATTCATTTTAAGGCCTGTAATGCTTGGGATATCGGGTCTGTCTTCCGCTTAAATGAGAAGCACTGAAAAAATTTGTCTGCAACCTCCTGCCAGGAACTGGTCCCTCTCTTCCTCTCTTCTTCTAAGTACTAGGCTTGCGGAATGGTGTCCAAGGAGTGGAAAAAATGATGTACCCACAGCTCCTACAGATATCCCACACTTCCCCACTGCTCCTGACATAATTTCATATGGTCTTTCAGATCGAAGTTTCCTTGGTACCTTATCTTGCTTCAAGGTCCTTCCTCTTTCTTAAACCGCGCCCTCAAAGCCGCCGCAACACAACTCCACTGTGACAGGGAGTTGCAGTGATTTTTCCACCACCTAGCTGAGGTGGACTGTAACGCTACGTCCATGAGTGGTATTATTTTCCCCTCTCGTACCTTATCTTCTACCTTTGCAATGAAGGTATTTACTGCTTGCATATTGGACAAGGTGGGGTATTCCCTGATCTCAGCCTCAATCTAATGTATTCTTGCAATACTGGCGCATCTCCTTGTGCTGGTCTCATACCCGCCTTGCTGCCAGTCCTCCCAAGCTATTTCTGAGCCCAGCTCCGAGCTCTAGACACTTCGCCAGATTACGGAGCTGGTTGCTGTCAGGTTAATGTAATCCTCCCTCTTCCCTGCTGTCATCTAATAGAGGTTGTCCAACAGTTGAGCATCTTCCCTATTATCTACTATCTCTATATATCTCGGACCTTGATATGGGTCTAGAGGCTGAGTGACTCGAACTTCCCCATCTTCAAAAATCATTAACTCCTTCTTGAGATCATTTTGGCGAGGAAACAGGTCTCGCAGGCAAGACCCAGGTTCGGGGATTGGGCCAACAAAGGAGTCCGTTGTAGTCTAGCACCACGCCGGCATTTTCACCCTACTTCGAAGAGTAGAGAGTCTCACCCGAGGTGTGTCGCGACCACATGAAGGAGGGGAACATATCGGTATTGGCGGATGGATCCACAACTCGAAGCTAACATAGGATCATTTGCATACATAACATCATACATAGAAGATATCCTCAGAACATTATGTAGATACGAAGAAAATAAAATTTTAAAGTACCACAGACATCATGCACACATTTAACTCATACGATAAGATAGCAACCTTCAAATATATTCATAACCATTCAGTAGGATCTAGAGTTACATTGCTCGACAGAAAGAGCTTCCCATTTCTATTACAGAGGTCCCGTAGGACAGAGAGAGAGAGAGATACTATAGCCATGATAGATTGATAGAAACACAGGAAATACAAGGATGTCGTGCTCAGAACAAAGCTTCTTCCGTGGCATCGGCTCTAACATCTTCGATTCCTCTGCATCTGTGCATGACTCTCTTTTCTGCTGGGTGACGGCCTATTTATTCACCCGCCAGCGCAACTGCCAGTTTCTCTTGTGTTCTTCCTCAGCTGCTTTCGGCTTCTTTCTGTTGCACATGAGTTTCACTATCTTTTCTTTGCCGCATCTTCTCTTCGTCTGCACTTATTTGCGGCAACCTCTTCATTCATCTCCTGCTCCTCTGCAACCTCGGCAGCTCTGCTGCCTACCGTTGTTGCACCTGCCACGTGTCAATCCGTAACCCAAAATTTTCTCTTCGTGAAAAATTCAAAACAAGGGCCCCAACAGGCCCCGACCACAGTCTCTTGACTCGTCCCAAGTCAATTGTAGATCACCGTCTCTACGTCCATAGTTCCGCTGGTTCTCGCTTCTTGTTCCTTCTGCCGTTCCTCTTTTTGCTCAAACAAGGGCCCCAAATTAGGGACCTTTGCAAGGGCTGCGGCCTTCAGTTCTTGGAAGGAAGCCACAACTTTCTTCCACTCCTGCAGAATTGGATCTATTGTGGTAGTGATCTCAGTGATGGCTTCCTCTCCCCCTCCCATCGGGAGCTTGCCAAAGACGGTTGAAACCTGGGTGCTGGCCTGAGCGACCAATTGCTGCATCTACTGAGCAATTGCTAGGACTAGCTACCTGAGCTCCCGAAGAGCCTGCTTGGCTATTGCTGAACTGGCCTTGGTCTGCTAAATATGGACCTCCAAGATGTCGGCTGCGGCATATAGCAGATCAAGGCCGACTGGGTCCTTTGTATTATGAATTTCCTGGTTGATTTGTAGAAGTTGTAGAGACAACGGTTGGGTTTTGAGATTCAGAGCCATCGTGTGTTCTTATAGACCCTTCATTAGGTCATACGCTTCCCAAGCCGTCGTACTTAGGGTTTCCTGCACTCTCTCAACATGTTCTCATTTTTTTGTTACCTGGTTGGCATAGGTGACCTCGGGGTCTGGAAAATTTGGGCGGGCCGCTAGAGTTGCTTTGAGCTTAGTATTTTCCTAGTGGAGGTTGGAGTATGCCACCCTGAGGTGGATTACTCGCTGCACCACGTCCACTTCTTGCACATCCGCTGGTAGTTGATTGTAGTGAGACGCCACTGCTGGCCACACTTCCGTGAAAACCATATCCACTTCATCCATGTGGTTCTGCAGCTGCCCATGTGCCAGTGTGAGTTGTTCACGCTGTTCAGTAAGCACGACTATCTGCTGCTGCTGTTTCTCACATTTCTGTTGTAATTCGGAATGGAGCCCATCGGCCACCTGTGTTGCCTACTGTATGAAGTGGAACAGTTGGGGCATTCCACATGTTTCCATGCTTGCTTCTCCTGATGTGCTCTACTCTGGTAGCCGCGCCTATAAGGGTTGGCCGCTGGTTATTGACTTAGCCAAATGTTCTATTGGTGATGGTGGCGGGGTTAGATTCTTGGCCTGGTTGCCAGAATCGTTCATGTTGGCATCGGGCCGTGATTCAGGTGCCGCCCCTGTGTCCGGGGGGGTTGTATGAGCGGGTTGTGCCGGGGTCTGCACTGAAAGTTGGGCAATTGTGTCTCTTGTAATCTACTTCGCTTGACTGATAAGTTCAACGAATGTGACTTGGGGGCCCGGGGTTTGGCTAACCATGGGTACTTCTGCCGTACCCGATTTAACTTCAGTCCCGAGGTCCCCACTGGTCCTTTCTCTACTGATGATGGGGTCGGACACGGTGGCGGATGAAGTGGATGGGGCGGAGGTGTGAGGTTACCGAAACAAGGTGAATTGTGGGAGTTGGTGATTGGGGTTGGTGGGAGGACTAATGTTTAAAAATTTAAGTGGGAAAAGAGGGTTATGGGGTGGAAGTGTGCTAGTCACCGGGGTCTCTACGAAGGGTTCTTCTATGATCGGGACTCCCTGGATGCTCTGTCACGGCTGATCCTCACTAGTGAGGTCAACCACGGAGCTGGAGACTTCCACCCTGGGTTTATTTTGTTTTGGTGCTACGCCTGAATTTGCAGCTTTGGACTTCCGTACCAACGTTGTGGGTGCTGGGGTTGATGTAGTAAACATGATATTGGGTAGTGGGGTGAAAATAGGAGTCGTGAGGGGGAGTGAGGTGGACTGGGAGGCTTGTAATTCAGGAGAATCATTGACGATATTTTGAACAATATGATTGAGGGTATGTACCTTGTCATTTAGCCAATCGATGACTGGATTTATCTGTAGTCCCGTCACCCTGGCTGCGGTTTTCTCTAGTGTCTTTCCTGGTAGCAGCACCACCATCATTCCCCCGAAGTCGTAGACATGTTCCCCCTCCCGGACCTCCATCTGCACTCTTGGCCATCCGCAGACTTTGGAATGGAAGGTGTTCACATCGATGTGTAGCTTTAGGGGCGTCATTTCGAATGGCATTTCTAGCATACCTTTCGGCCTGAGAAGAGTGTGGTTATGTGTGACCCCGAACCAGAACTTCTCACTGTACTTATCTATTAGGACCCCCAGTATCCGTTGCTGGCTGGTGATCACGTCTACCATCAGGCCATACCAAACTTGGAACTCCTCCTTGTTAGCCTCCTTCGACCCTGGGTTGCTGGACACCCTCCAGGGGGTGTATTTCATCGCCAGTGGTTGGCTATCTGGTATCTCAGCCGGAGTCTGCCTACCAGGGAAGGCCCATTTCCACATGGCAAAGGCCATGATCAAGTACCCATATATGAACCTGATTGCTCTTCGGTAGTTGTCTTCGCATGCCTCAAACAACTCATGAAGAATGAATGAGCACCAATTAAGCTGTGCTCCCTAAATATAGTGCTCTGCCACCGAGATGGTGTCTAGAGTGAATTCTCCCTTCGTATAATGCCTCATCATTTTTCTGGTGATGAGGTAGCATGCAAATTTAATCGGGGCCTGATCAATCAGGTCTATCCTTGCTCCCTTGCCTCCTCGCTAGGTACCATACTTGGTGTACAAATTCTTCTCTCCCTCCTTCCCAGCCCGCTTCAAGACTATCTAGAACGCACTCGAGACTTCTTGACCTTCTTTTGATAATCCTGTCAACTGGTGAATATCCTCTGCACGTATGGGGATCTCCTTCCCCAACCACAATGAGCCATTTTGAATTCAGCTGAGTAAAAGTTTCGTACACTGCATGGCAGCGCCCGTAGTGCCAAATACCGGCAAGTCTCTCAGGTTCAGCAGTGTGGATTTTCAAAGGCCCCAGAATTCTGGCCGTGTTCGTGATGTAGGATTCCCAACTGCCATTTGGTAGTCCTCCATATACACTTGCCGCTTCATGGCTGGGAATTCGAACCAGTCCGTGAGGTCTGAGTCTATCAAGGTGGCACTATCGTATTTCCCAACCAGCGACTCCATCTTTACAATTCTCTCATCTATCTCCAGCTCAACAACTGATGGAATTGTTCTAGCCATCTTCACTCTACGTTGGTATACCAGTATCATTGCTTCATCTCTGCGTCCCCGACTCGCTTCCTCCTTCAACCTTCCCTGTTCTTTTGTGCTAACAACTTCCCTTGCTCCTTGAGATGTTTCTAACTCATAAATCTTTGGCATTTTCGCGCTTTTCTTCATGCAGGCTATGTAATTATCCGGCACGAGTGAGATTGATGAGACCCCATAACGAATTAATTCTTGCTGGCATCCTCAGTGGCGATAAACGTGTGATTAGTCGCCTACTGAGGTGTGTTCTAACATCTGCTGATGGTGGTATGGGGAAATGGGCGGACGCGACAGCTGAGGTTACTTATAATTATGGCAAAATGATTACAGTAAGGTTACTTCTAATTATGGAAATTTATGTTGCAAATCTTGGCGATCCTACGGACTGACACAAGTACTAAATGAAATTATGGGGACTGACACTTGACACGTTTTCTTATCCTACGGGGATGACATGTTGGATGCGCCCCTCCCAGAACACAAGCAGTTGCGTTGCGGTCCCTGCAACCGGGCGGTTATTGATGACCTATGCATGGACAAATGACTCTACCTACGCTCATCTCGGGTGCGAGAGAGTTATTCAACTACTCTACTCTACGGACTTCTCTCGGGTGCGAGAGTTATTAATAGAAAGCTAAATAAACTTAATCATGGTAGGGCTTCAGGTGTGCGCCATTCACCCATCCAGGTAAAATAGTACCGTCCAGTTGAGCCAACCGAACTGCTCCGAAATCCTTAATTTCGGTGACGAAGTAGGGTCCCAACAAGTGCATCTGCAGTTTCCCTGGAAACTTCTGAAACCTACTATCGTATAGGAGAACCTTACCGCCAACCTAGAACATTTTTCTCTTGATGTGGCGATCATGCTACACCTTCTCCCTATCTTTCTGAACTTTTTGATGGAACTCGACAAGGAACCATGCCTCATCGAGTTCCTGTAATTTGTGCAGGCGCTCCTGGAGTGCCTCCTCCTTCGAGAACTTTAGGGAGGTGGAAATTATAAGGCTCGGTATGGTGAACTCGACAAGAATCACAGCTTCACGGCCATACACCAGCTGGAAAGGTTTTTGATTCGTCAAACGCTTCACCATTGTTCTGTAGGCCCACAGTGCAGCTGGAAAACGTTCATCCCGGTCATCCCATTTGGCATTGCAGATATTCATCAAGCCCTTTTTGAGGATTTTGTTGAATGCTTCAACAGTGCCATTGGCCTGTGGGTGGTACGGGCTGCTTTTGTGATGTTGGATCATGAAGGTTTCCAACAACGATTTGATTGTTTCATTAATGAAGTGTGTACCTTGATCACTGGTTAAGCTCCTTGGGTAGCCAAACCTGCTGATGATGTTTTCAAAGATGAACTGGGCTGCTGTATCTACCGTACAGTCCCGTACTGCCACTGCTTTGGTCCATCTGGTGAGATAGTCCGTGTCAGTGATGATGTACCAGGCCTTTGAATGCCTGGCTACAGGGTCTATGGGGCCTACGAAGTCGACAACCCACTTCTCGAACGGTTGCAATACATTCACCAGGTATAGTGGGAGCTCGTCTATATGAGAGAGCCTCCCTTTTCTCTGACAAACATCGCATTTCTTGAAAAATGATTTACTATCAGCATGGACCATCGGCCACCATAGTATAGCTTGTAGCACTTCCCTGGGTGTGGGTTTCGCCCCCACGTGTCCTCCCGTGATGCCGCTATGGCATTCCCATAGCACGGCTGCGCGTTCATGGTAAAGGACACACCTTTGCAGAATCTCATCAAGGCCCAATTTATACAGCTGCCCCGCAATCAGTTGGTAGTCAGCGGCGCGGACGACCAGGTGTCGTCTTTGGATCGGGGAGTAGTGTTGAGGACACTGCCCCGTGGTGAGGTAGGTTGTGATGTCGACCAAATAATCTGGTATTTATTCTACCCAGAAAATATCAACATCAGGCAACTGATCATCTAGAGAGCCTTCGTTCTCACCGGTCTCCAACCTGGATAAGTGATCAGGCTCGACATTCAGCCTTCTGGGCTTGACAATCACTTCGAAGGTGAATTCTTGAAAGAGTAGGAGCCATCGGCATATCCATCCTTCCAGAACTTTCTTATTGACTAGGTATTTCAATGCAGAGTGATCAGTGAATAATTTGAACTTACCTCCTAGGAGGTAGTGGCAAAAATTCTAGAGCGAGTACACCATTGCGAGGGCCTCCCTCTCCATGGTGGTGTAATTCCGCTCCACATTGGACAGCTTGCGGTTGGAAAAATACACTGGTTGGTCAACTTTCGTCTCCCCTGGTTGCGCCAAGACAACACCAAGTGCAATACCGGAAGCATCGATATGCACATGGAACTGCTTATCCCAATCTGGGTGAACCAGAATGGGCGCAGTTGCTAGCTTCTCTTTTAAAGTGTCGAGAGCTAATCTGCAGTCATCCGTCCACTAGAACACCTATGACTTCTGCAGTAAATTTTCCAAAGGAGCATTTATCTTCGCATAGTTCATGATGAACCGCCTGTAATAACCCATGTGCCTCAGCAGTGACCTCAACTGCTTCACAGTTTCCAGGGCTTCCATGTGGATGATCACTGCCACCTTGGCGGGGCCAACACAGACCCCTTGCCTGCACACCACATGTCCTAGGAGCGTTCCAAATAGAACCACAAAGATGCATTTCTTTAGGTTCAAGGAAATTTGCAATTGTCAACACTGATCGAACATTATACGTAGCAGGGTGGCATGGTCTTTCAAAAAACTGTAGACGGTCTAGTCATCCATGTAAACTTCCAGGAACTTATGAATGTATTCTCAGAAAGTAGCTATGACAATCTTGGAAAACATGGTAGGTGCGTTCTTCAACCCAAACGACATCACATGATATGCAAAAGACCCCCACTCGGTGGTGAACGTCGTTTTCGTCTTGTCCTCTTTCGCGATGCACACCTGATGGTATCTTGAGAACCCATCAGTGAAGGAGTATGCCTCATTCCCCGCAATGTTGTCTAGTACTTCGTCACTGAAGGGGGTGGGGAATGGGTCATGGATTCAGGCATTGTTAAAACTTTGGTAGTCCACACAGACGCAGATTTTTGACTTGTCCTTCTTATTTTGAATGAAGATGGGACTCACCCACTCTGCTTCTTCCACCGGGAAGATTAGACTTGCCTTCAACATTTTTTCGATCTCTAGTTTGACTTTCTCCTTTATTCGCGGGTTCAGTTGGTAAGGTCGATGCTTCACTGGCCTGGCGTCCGACTTCAATATAATCCTCATCTCTCTAAGATCCCCCTTGATCCCTTTTAAATCCGCAACTAATGAAGGGAATAGTTCTTCGTATTCCTGGAGGAGACTGAAAATTTCTTTTGTCGTCTCCTCATCCCAGTAGTCCCCAACTGTAGCTAGCTTGGGTTTTTCCTTCGTGCTGATGTTCAATTTTTTTGTCTTCAGCGGAAGTAGATGGACTCCTTCAGTGGTAGGCTCTTCTTTGATGTTCTGATCTCCTTCTGTCTCTTCAAAGTATAGGTGCCTCAGGTCCTCCAAAATATCATCGTCTAGCTCGCTATCAATCCATTGGAAAGCCAATTTACGTCTGCCATCAGGATTCAATACTAATGGCCTCCCGTCTGTGCCCAGATCCGGAAAAAACAGTATACCTTTTATGGCCTGTAATGCTTGGGACACCAGGTCTGTCTTCCCCTCAAATGAAAAGCACTGAACAAATTTTTCTACAACCTCCTACCAAGAACTGGTCCCTCTCTTCCTCTCTTCTTCTAAGTACCAGGCATGTGGGATGGTATCCAAGGAGTGGACAAACCAATGTACCCACAGCTCCTCCGGGTACCCTACACTTCGCCACTTCTCGTGACAGGCTTTCAGGTGGTCTCTTGGATCGGAAGTTCCTTGGTACCTTTGCTTGCTTCGAGGTCCTTCATCTTCCTTGAACCGCGCCCTAAAAGCCTTCGCAACACAACTCCACCGCGACAGGGAGTTGCGGTGATTTTTCCACCACCTGGATGATGTGGATTGTAGTGCCACGTCCAAGAGTGGTATCCTGTTTTCCTCTGGTACCTTGTCTTCTACCTTTGCAATGAAGGTATTTACTGCTTGCATATTGGAAAAGGTGGGGTACTCCCTTATCTCAGCTCCAATCCAATGGACTCTGACAATACTGGCACATCTCCTTGTGCTAGTCTCATACTCGCCTTGCTACCAGTCCTCCCAAGATAGTTCTGACCCCAGCTCCGAGCTCTGGACACTTCGCCAGCTTACGGAGCTAGTCGCTGTCAGGTTAATATAATCCTCCCTCTTCCCTGCTATCATCTGATAGAGGTTATCCAATATCTGAGCATCCTCCCTGTTATCTACTGTTTATGTATATCTCAGACCTTGATACGGGTCGAGCAGCTAAGTGACTCGAACTTCTCCATCTTCAAAAATCATCAGCTCCTTCTTGAGATAGATGATGGCATAGTTTTCAAAAGCCCAGTCGATCCCTAGCAATGTAGGGTATGGATCTTTGTCTCCCATAATATCTATTACCTCAAAATCTGTGTAAGTCTTCACCCCTGTGATGTCGACCTCGACTTCTTCGAGTTTGCCGATCGGCACAATGCAGTATTGGTTTGCCATCCTGAGTTGGATCGGCGAATAAGTCAGCCGTGGCTGCCCTAGAGCTTCCCAAGTCTTCCGAGGCAGGATATTGACGTTAGATCCCAAATCGAGCATGGTGCCTCTGATCTGAAATCCCGCAACCTGCATGTTTAACCGAAACTCATTTCTCGTTCGTCGTTTGTTCTGCTTGACTCGTTGTACATACTGTGGTGCTGTCTCCGGGGGATCCCTCGCCCCTGTGTTCCCCTGCAACATGTCCTCTAGGGTATGCTTGACTTGTTCCCGCATTGAAGCACTGTCAACAATTTTGAGAAATAGGTGGAGCCATTCCTTGATCAGAGCTCCTGTAGCACTCTGTTCTCCGATATCTTTCTTCCCAGGTAACTCAATACCTTTGTATCCCCCCAGCTAGGAAAAATTTTCTACAGTCTCCTAGAAATATCTCTTCTGTGTTTCTAGCCTGATTAGTTATTTTGGGGATGCGGGCTGAATCACCCGTATTGGCTCCTTTTCACGAGCATCATCTCTCGTTTTCTTTCCTCCTCACATCACTATGGCTACATTCTGCATGGCCGGAGTCGCTGTCCCTCGAGATTCTGTGTTTACCAGATTCGTGCCCCTCTGCCTTGCTCATTCCTCCCACTTCTTGATGAGTTTAGGGCAGTGCTCTATCGTGTGGGTGTTCACGCAGCACTGGGAACACCACGGTCTTCTAGGTAAGGGGCATTGATGAGCCACATGACCCTTCTGATCATAGTTGTAGCATTTTAGTGGACCCCGTCCCCCAGTGCGGCCTCCACGTATACTGCCTCCTCTGCCTCTGGGAGCCTCATTCACCTTGTAGGAGGGCCGGTCCAATCGGTCTGCCAGTGCGTCTAGAGCTCTGCATTGTTCAGTGCTGTGAGTTGTCAAAGCACAGAACTCACAGTACACGTTGTTCGAAACATTGGAGTACTTCTGCAAACTTGAACACATCTGAGGTTGATGACCCACTGTTTGGAAGATTTCACAATACTCTGTTGTGGCTTGGGTCGGTTGATTTGGGAACCTGGCATACGGTTGTTGCAGTGGATAGACCCCTTGTGAATTTATCTGTTCGACTCCCCCAATAGGTGGCGCCCCCTGTACTGCCACTACTGAGGCCCCCACTCCCGGGCTTTTCAACCGAGGGCACTCGGTCGCCACGTGTCCTTCTACTAGGCAGTGTGTGCACCAGACATTCGGCCTGGCTAGTCTTATAAGCTGCATCTTCTTAAGTTTTTCGGTTAGATTGGCAATCTGATGTTGCAGTCCAAGTAGGGATGGGTATTGCGGGGCCACCCCTCCCCTATATTACTGAGGATAGCCCGCCATCACCTCTATTTTCATAGCCTGTTCCAATGCATCTTGGAAGTTGTCAATCTTTTTTTGAGTGAGGGGGGTCCGTGTCAGGGGAAGCAAAGCCTTGATGAACCAGTCCCTCTGATGATTTGGGTCGATCGGGTAGTTGAGTTTCCTGATCGAATCTTTGAACTTGCGCATCATCTCCCACACAGTCTCTCCTTCTCTTTGTTTGATCTTCCATAGTTCGGACAGACCCTGCTAGTCTGTTTGGGGTAGCTTAAACTCTCAGACGAAGTCTCGCTTGACGTCCGCAATCGCTGGATTTAGGTGGGACTCCGACCACTTTATGAACCAGCGCAATGCCCTTTCTCCCAATGTGGTTTGGAATTCAATCAGATTTCTTTCATCTGGCGTCTGCGGTGCCCTCCATATGGCTTCACAGAGGTACCAGTGCTATTCCACATTGTCGTTGCCCTGCCCAGAAAATTCTGGGTATCGGGTGAATGACCCTGCCATATTCACTTGCGGAGGTGTGACTAGAATGAACCCTCCATGTCCTGGTTGCGTAATTATACCACTAGTAATGCTACTACTAGCATGCATCGCTACTGAAAATGGACTGCTATTCGATCGACTCAACTCTTTTAACTTAACGAAAATATCACTTAAAGGTTTATAGAGTACCAGGGGAAGGCAGGGATCCGTGCCATTCGAACTTTGGGAAGTAGGAATACCTGGAGATATGAATGTCGTCCTTTCTTGGAATAACTGCTGCATCGTGACGTACCAATCACCATCAGAACCTTCTTCGGGCCGCACATCTGCATCTCCTTCGTCAGACATCATCTCCCTCGTCCTCCTCGCTGGGCTTCCATGCACCCGGTGCACTCCCACAATAGTCCCTCCCATCTCCTGGGGACCCACCTGGCCTTCCATGTCCGCTATCCTCCGAGGCACCTCCCCTCTATCCTTCCGACTACTCCCTCGCCATTTCAACTCCCGCATCACCCTTTCTCGCCACCTATTGGTGATCTGTGCCCTTCTATGTGCACGTCGCTCCCTCAATCTCCTTGCGGTTTCAACATCCATTTCCCCACTCCCCCACTTCACATTTCACATAGCATTTGTCCCTTAGGCCCTTCCCCAAGCACTGGAGGTTTATGCTTCCATGCCTGATTTCTGGATGTCCAGCAGCACTTCATCCACCATCAAGGCCTTAATCCACAATGGAATTTCCTTCAGCAGCTTCCCTCTTAGTCTGGATTGGA
The DNA here is from genome assembly GCA_034641835.2 of Pinus albicaulis. NCBI lineage: Eukaryota > Viridiplantae > Streptophyta > Pinopsida > Pinales > Pinaceae > Pinus > Pinus albicaulis. Next base: position 77,439 of record JAXQQM020083790.1, on the reverse strand, counting down.
ATATAGCCTCGGCTCTAGAGAACGACTATTAGCACTCCGCTGCAAACTCAAAAATATATTCATCCAAAGTGGATTCTACCTAGAAGTCTACAGCTCGGGTTTGTTTGGTATCCAACTGATGAAGGGCCACCAGATCTCTGTGCACCCACTTACGGTTGATCTTTCGCGATTTGTCCTTAGTCACCTTGGTTTGCAACCTCCGCAACTAATTATAGAGGTCTCTAGGGAATTTTCCCCAGAGGATCTCATAGGTATCGCTTGCAAAATCCGAGAAGAGAACCAAATCTCTGATCGCCTTCTCTTTTTGACTTCTCAGCTCAGCTTGCTATGTGATAAACTAGTCCAGATGGTTATCCCACCATCTCCATATTTCTCCTTCAAATATCCTTGATACCATGATCTAGTTCCCCCAATGAAGTTTAGGGTCCCGGCAATGGAACCATTTCTTAGTGAGGAAACAGGTCTCGCAGGCAAGACCCAGGTTCGGGGATTGGGCCAACAAAGGAGTCCGCTGTAGTCTAGCACCACGCCGACATTTTCACCCTACTTCGAAGAGTAGAGAGTCTCACCCGAGGTGTGCCGTGACCACATGAAGGAGGGGAACAGATCAGTATTGGTGGATGGATCCGCAACTCAAAGCTAACATAGGATCATTTGCGTACATAACATCATACATAGAAGATCTCCTTAGAACATTATGCAGATACTAAGAAAATAAAATTTTAAAGTACCACAGACATCATGCACACATTTAACTCATACGATAAGATAAAAACCTTCAAATATATTCATAACCATTCAGCAGGATCCAGAGTTACATTGCTCAACAGAAAGAGCTTCCCATTTCTATTACAGAGGTCCCACAGGACAGAGAGAGAGAGAGAGAGAGATACTACAGCCATGATAGATTGATAGACATAAAGGAAATATAAGGATGTCGCACTCAGAACAGAGCTTCTTCCGCGACGTCAGCTCTAACCTCTTCGATTCCTCTGCATCTATGCATGACTCTCTTTTTTGCTCGGTGACGGCCTATTTATTCACCCTCCAACGCAACTACTAGTTTCTCTTGTGTTCTTCCTCAGCTGCTTTCGGCTTCTTTATGTTGCACATGAGTTTCAATATCTATTCTTTGTCACATCTTCTCTTCGTCTGCACTTATTTGCGCCAACCTCTTCATTCATCTCCTGCTTCTCCGCAACCTCGACAGCTCCGCTGCCTACCATTGTTGCACCTGCCACGTGTCGATCCGCAAACCAAAATCTGCTCTTCATGCAAAATTCAAAACAAGGGCCCCAACAGATCAATGATGGCATAGTTTTCAAAAGCCCAGTCGATCCCTAGCAATGCAAGGTACATATATTTTTCTCCCATAATATCTATTACCTCAAAGTCTGTGTAGGTCTTCACCTCTACGATTTCTACCTCGAATTCTTCGAGTCTGATGATTGGCACAATGAAATACTGGTTTTCCATCCTGAGTTGGATCGGAGAATAAGTCAGGCGTGGTCGCCCTAAAGCTTCCCAAGTCTTCCGAGGTAGGATATTGACGTCGGATCCCAAATCGAGAATGGTGTCCCTGATCTGGAATCCCACAACCTGCGTGTCTAACCGAAACTCTTTTCCCGTTCTTATTTTGTTCTGCTTTACTCGTTTTACATACTGTGGTGCTGTTTTTGGTGATTCCCTCGCTCCTGCGATCCCCTGCAACACTTCCTCCAAGGCATGCTTGAGCTGTTCCCGCATTGGAGCGTTGTCAAAAATTTTGAGAAATAGGTGGAGCCATTCCTCGATCAGAGCCCCTGTAGCGCTCTGTTCTTCAGTATCTTTCTTCAAAGGTAACTCAATACCTTTGTCTCCCCCCAGCTGGGAAAAAGTTTCTACAGCCTCCTGAAAATATTTCCTCTGCATTTTCGACATGATCAGTTGTTTTAGGGATGCTGGCCTAATCACCCTCATCGGATCCTTCTCACGTGCATCTTCCCCTGTTTTCTTTCCTCCTCGCGTAACTATGGCTACGTTCGGCATTACCGGAGTCGCTATCCCTTTAGGTTCTGCATTCACCAGATTCGTGCCTCTCTGCCTTGCTCTTTCCTCCCATTTCTTGATAAGTTCAGGACAATCTTCTGTCGCGTGTGTGTTCACACAGCATTGGGAACACCATGGTCTTTTGGGTAGGGGACATTCTTTGGCCACATGTCCCTCTTGATCACAATTGTAGCATCTCAGTGGTACTCATCCTCCTATATGACCTCCCCTCATACTACCTCCTCAGCCTCTGGGAGCCTCATTCACTCTACAGGAGGGTTGATCTAATCGGTCTGCCAGTGCATCTAGAGCTATGCACTATTCGGTGCTGTGAGTCGTCGAAGTGCAGAACTCATAGTACACATTTTTCAGAACATTGGAGTACTTCTGTAAAATCAAACACATCCAAGGTTGATGACCCACTGTTCGGAAAATTTCACAATACTTTGTTGTGGCTTGGGTCAGATGATTTGGGAACCCGGTATACTGTTGTTGCGGTGGATAGACCCCTTGCGAGTTTATCTGCATAATTCTTTCGATAGGTGGAGCCCCCTGCACTGTCGTTGCTGAGGTCCCCACTCCCTGGCTTCACAACTGAGGACAATCAGTCGCCACGTGTCCTTCTACCAGGCAATGTGTGCACCAGACATTTGGCCTGGCTGGTCTTATGGGCTGCATCTCCTTAAGTTTTTCGGTCAGATTTGAAATCTGATGTTGCATTCCTAGTAGGGATGGGTCCTGTGAGGCTACTCCTCCCCTATATTCTTGTGGGTAGCCCGCCATTGTCTCTATCTTCATAGCCTATTCCAATGCATCCTGCAAGTTGTCGATCTTTTGCTGAGTGAGGGTGGTTCGAGTCAAGGGAAGCAAAGCCTTGATGAACCAGTGTCCAAATATATCCAATTCCATGGTAGATTATAGTGTCTAACTGGGGAATTTCATTGGCGACTCCGCTGGTTCATTCTGCATGTCCAATTATAACTTGGGTGTTTTACAAATATTTGGCTATACTAAGCCACGCTCTGAAACTAATACATCCACTCCGCCAGCTAGGCTTGGTGCTCATGGTAGCATACAACTGATCTAGCTATCCTCCTCAGAGGCACTAGGTATCTCTCCGGCACACCTACAGTATGCCGCTGCAAACGAACTGGAACCTCCCGCATAGGAAGGGGTGGTATACCCATACTCAGACCCTCCAGGTTTCTGGAGAGTTCATGTAAAAATTGGGCATCATCATCATCGCCGGCTTCTGCATCCTCTACTGGTGTGCCAGCCCTAGGTAGCTGCAGTCCTCACCGTGCATAGCGAGGGGCCCCAACTGGCCGGACAGGTGCCACATCTGTGTCAAGCAAAAAAAAGCTTCATGTCAAAACATAATTTTCACCCTATCTCAACAAAAAAATTACATAAACATTCAAAAGATAAAAAACAAAGTACTTCTTTGGAAATTCATTGATCATCTCTTTCTTACCATCGAGTCCCCACCGGGTACCAAGAGGCAGGACTAACTCCGGATCACCTGTGACGTTCATCCCTGCATAGGGATAATCCTCAATCATGATTATCTGGGAGCCTAGCCAATCAAAAAATCCATCATCAAAGCAGTGACGGACGGGACCCTCTCTAGTCCGCGGAAGCAAAGCTGCCCACTGAGCCTGCCTCGGCTCGCGTGGGCCCAATGGCGCTGTAACGATCCTGGGCCTCATCAACGGTATCCGCTCTAGTAAGATTAGCTGTGTTGTTCACAAATATGGCATGAGCATGTTCACATTAACTTTACATAACTGAATGGAATACGATAGAGAATTACCTCTTTGACAATCTTGGAGTCCCTTGGAGAGCGCTAGGCAGCGAAACAAGAGTCCTTCTTCACCGGCTCCAAATCTTAGTCCTGCAATCAGTCAAAGCACCCGTGTAATTTCTAACATAACATATATCCTATCAATCAAGTCAATATATAATGAACTACTAAATTCTACACATCTGAGCCATTCCTATCATGTAATGTAAACGTTCAAACGATAACGACAATATTAAGCATTGAATGGACAAAACAAACACAGTTCTATTGATTTGAAAGAAGGAGAATTACAACCATCGGTTGTACCAAGCCCTCCTTAGTCTCCCAATCTCTTTTATCTCTCAAGTGAAGAAGTCCAAGTCAACAAGCTCTCTAGGAACCTCTTTGACTCTTGGCCTTCACAATGTAACACTATTCTTTATTCCACAAGTATGCCAAAACCTTTAGCAATCCTTCGACCTTCAATTAAGAGCCTTCAGCTCCTTCTTATAGGAGAGGGAGAAAGCCATTGTTGCCCTTCTCTTTCCACTAGTTTGGAATGGAAAAAACTTAGATGTTTCTTTAATCTCTATGCTTTTGCCTCCTTTGGAGTTCAGTCTTGTTATAGAAATGACCAATAATGAACTGATGCTCTGCAGTTTCTTTTGTGAACTGACTCTCTTGTGAGGGAAAGCCGAAGATTCAAATCATTCTCCACGGGCTTTTCCCGATTCAAACTTAAAACATGGGTAATGCTTCCCTCCAGTGTAAACAGAGCATTTCCCTAGCCACTAACGCGGCCCATTCACTGATTAGCTGCATTATAACGCTCTTGTGTTGTTATAGACAGGCGTTACCCTGGCAGAAAAAGGTTTAATTTAGGTCTTTGTACTCCTTCCATATTTGTCTTCTCCTCTGAGCTGATGAGGAGGTGTTTTGACCTGTAATAGATGCCCCCTAAAGTGTGAGGTCAGAGATGAAGACGATGGCCAAAATACTTTATAATATGTGTAGAGATAAAGAGATTGAGAGACAGAGGAAAACCTGAAACAACAACATATGTCAGAAAATATAGTATCTGCCTTGAGTCGGGCATATCCCATGTTCAGTAGCTTAAACAACATGATTTCTCTAGAATAGAGATATGAAGAATTTGTCCACCAATAGGCACAATGTGGAAGTGTCTGTCATAACAGGATCAGGCTGAAGAAGCTATCTCCATAAACAATATCGCAACTTGGGGAAGGAAACACAACTTTAATGATGTAGCTTTTGCCCCAAGGTCTTGACTGCCGATTCACTTAAACTGCATATTACTCAACATGTGAATGAAGGAGTTGTCGTCGAACATGTGAGAAATCGTCTGATTACCAGTCGATAATGAAAACTTTTAACAGACACGAAGGTGGCCACTGATAATGATGATGGTCCCTAAGATGCACAGTACAATCTAGCGAGTGTGAATAAAATGAGTTGAAGTCAAACACTCGTAGAATCATTCGACCAGGAGCCAGTGATGAAGACCCCTGATCAAACACAGGACTACCTACCACTAATGTCTGCAAGTATCCGGGTACTGATGGGTTTCTGGATCAACTTCCTACATAAGATGTTGAAGTCGATAGGAAGAGATCTGTCGAAAGGTAGGCACTGAGGCGTCCTACATCAGTCAACACGAAATGGAAACCAAATGATTTTGTTTATGATTGAGATAATGAAGAGTGAATGGGAACGTCGGATGACAAATAATTTCTAGAATAATGAACGGTTTGGTTGATAACAAGAGAAGTAGATAGCAAGATCTGCTTGAACAATAGAAGGCACTCTAGCAGGGTACTAGGCAGCTGAAGCTTGATGAACACCAAAGAGTGTGTTAGGATTTTACCGGTGTAGGGACACTGGGAAATGAAGGCTAATACTCATAGATGGTAGGGTTCAGCTAACTGCGAAAGAGTTTTCTGGGAAGTGCCATGTTCAAGAATTTTTCTGCCAAATCGACCTTTTTTGAAAATATAACAAAGGTAGTATCCATTTTGTCCAAATTTTTTCCCCGTCTGATTAAGTTTAGCGAGTCCAGACAAGTAAAATCGGTGAATTTTTCATGTTTAGAGAGTCTGAAAAATGTCAGGAAAGACAACTCCGTGCCCCATCTGATTAGGTTTAACGAGTCCAGATGAGTAAACTCGGTGAATTTTTCATATTTAGAGAGTCTGAAAAATGTTAGGAAAGACAACTCTATGCCCCATCTGATTAGGTTTAACGAGTCCAGATGAGTAAACTTGGTGAATTTTTCATATTTAGAGAGTCTGAAAAATGTCAGGAAAGACAGCTCTATTGGGGTACCTTTGTCATGTCTTGATAACTAGGCATGGCAAAGGGATAATAGTAAGCCCAAAACAGTTCATTTTCCGTAAGTTAGTCCATCGAAACTAGAAAAGAGAGAAACTATGTTCGATAGACGTCTACCTCATTTTGTTATGAGTACGAGGAGACGGAGTGAACTCAATACTCTTTGTGAAATTTTAACGAGTCCGACAAAGAAAACTCGGTGCCCTTCGTGAAATTTTAACGAGTCGCGCGGAGAAAACTCGATTACCTCCGTGAAATTTTAACGAGTCACGCGGAGAAAACTCGATTACTTTTCAGTTTAAAGAGCTTTGAAAAAGAGAAAAGAATGGCTCCATCCTTTCAATCATGGTAGTTTAACGAGCCTGACAAGGACAACTCGGGGTTTTTTCCATTTTATGAGCGAGAAAAAGATTCCTAAAAAGAATGCTCAATGCTTCTTCATGATTTTAACGAGTCTGAAGAAGAAAACTCTAGGTTTTTCGGATTAATGAGAAAGAAAAATACCATACAAAAAGAACGCTCGATGTCAACTTCGTATAAGTTTAACGAGTCCGAAGAAGGGAAAATTGAGGTTTTTCGGATTAACGAGCAAGAAAAATACCGTAAAAAGAATGCTCGATGTCACATGAGTATGTCTGCATATCAATCATGATTGCTCATCAGAACATCAGTACCAAATCTCAAAAGTTGCGACACATGCGTAGTAAGAATTCACGACTTTTCTGACTAGCTTAAGAGAGTCGTGCCCCAAAAATGGCTATAACATGGTCAGAAGGCCTTCATTTTCACTGTGTGTAGTGCTGTGAAGAAGCTTTGGGGTGAAAGGGATGAAAAATGCAGCTGACGATTACAGTCAATCCAGGCCACGGTTTTCCTTCCCGCGAGATCCAGGTAAGAGCTAGAACCTCCTGCTATCATTTAATTATCTTTTTGCTGGTTCAAAATTAGATATTTTCGAGGCCCTAGAAAAATGTTTGCGCCTAACGCGGGGCAGGAGTATAATAGATGCGTTAAGCGCATAACCCGTGAAGGGATACTGCATTAGCACGCTCTGTTTTGTACCAGAGCCAGCGTTAGGCGCACCATGTTTTCTAGCAACTCAATTTTTTCCATTTTGAAGTGGTCCAGGCAAGTTTTGATCGGTTGAAAATGTTGTTTGTGCAGGTATTCAGCTGTTTAAACATGAGTATCTGGAGAGAGAGAGAACATGAACGGGAATAACGAGAGATGGTGACGGATGCTGCGAGCTTTCTGGCTCTCCGCAGGTGTGGGTTGCTAAAATATGCCCGCTTAGAACTGATGAGGGGTCAAGAGGACCTCCTGAGGTGGCTAATCCAGCAGTGGGATGAACACCACCATGTCTTTCGGATTGGGGGCAATGAGCTTGAAATATAAAAGGATGATGTGTACTTTTTGACCGGCTTATTATGTCGTGGGGCGAGGACCAACTTGACGGGGTCCAGAGCTGACCCACGTTCCACTACTGATCTGATTTGTGCACATTGCATACGTGACACTTAGGCTGTGAGCAACCGGATACCGATCGCCAAAGTGGCCTTGACACCATTGAGGTATATTTTATGGATGATTGTTCGCTTGACAGGTGCCAAGAGTCAGCACATGGCCACTAAGGCCCAGATGCTCCTAGCCCTGGACTGTATGCGACCTCAGGTTTTCGACTGGTGTGACGGGGTTGTCCGTCGGGTCCGAGCAGAACTTACCCCATGTAAGACCCATACCCAGAGAAAGCTTGGGTACGGTACACTGGTTGTTTCTTTCTTACTAGAGAGGATATCGTTGATGAGGCCCACGATTGTTACAGCGCCATTGGGCCCACGCGAGCCGAGGCAGGCTCGGTGGGCAACTTTGCTTCCGCGGACTGGAGAGGGTCCCGTCCGTCACTACTTTGATGATGGATTTTTTGATTGGCTAGGCTCCCAAATAATCATGATTGAGGATTATCCCTATGCATGGATGAACTTCACAGGTGATCCGGAGTTATTCCTGCCTCCTGGTACCCAGTGGGGACTCGATGGTAAGAAAGAGATGATCAGTGAATTTCCAAAGAAGTACTTTTTTTTTTATCTTTTGAATGTTTATGTAATTTTTTGTTGAGATAGGGTGAAAATTATGTTTTGACATGAAGCTTTTGTTTGCTTGACACAGATGTGGCACCTGTCCGGCCATTTGGGGCCCTCGCTATGCAGGGCGAGGACTGCAACTACCTGGGGCTAGCGCACCAGTAGAGGATGTGGAAGTCGACGACGATGATGATGCCCAAGTTTTACATGAACTCTCCAGAAACCTGGAGGGTCTGAGTATGGGTATACCACCCCTTCCTATGCGGGAGGTTCCAGTTCATCTGCAGCGGCATACTGTAGGTGTGCCGGAGAGATACCTAGTGCCTCTGAGGAGGATAGCTAGAGCAGTTGTATGCTACCATGAGCATCAAGCCTAGCTGGTGGAGCGGATGTATTAGTGTCAGAGCGTGGCTTAGTATAGCCAATTTTTTGTAAAACACCCAAGTTTTGGAAGATTTTTTGATGTAACTATGTACTGGACATGATCTATATATATATATATATATATATTTTGGTGATTTTTGTGTTTTTAAATTTTTATGTATTTTCAATGCAATAAAAATATATATACTCATGAGTAAATCTTTTACAATAAATGTGACAAATGCCAATCTAACACATAAATTTCCAAAGAATCAGCTAATGCATTAAATTCTCTGGGAACGTGCTCAAAGGTAATTGTTTGAAACTAACGTTCTAGAAGTCTTACCCTTAAGAAATAACATAACAACACAGGATGGCGGACCCGATAGTGATTGTTTAACTGCATAATGATGAGTTGGGAATCTAACCTGACCACTAAATTGGAGATGTCACGAGATGCCGCTTTCGTGAGGAGTTGGATCACCGACATGTACTCAGCAACATTATTGGTGGCGTTACCCAGGAAGATTCCCTCAGAACCAAGAAGGTCCGACTCAGGAGTGTAGAGAACCCAAGCAGCTGAAGCAATGCATCTAGTGTGATGACTAGCACCGTCCGCATATCCCACGTATGTTAAGGGGAGTGACGGCATCTGTGTGAAAGAAAAAGATTATACATGAGAAACACTTTGAAAACCAAGACACAATCCAGAAGACATCAAAATAATAAGAAAAAATTATATACATAAAATTACAAAGCATATGCCTAATGCGAAACTAGGCAAAATACTTCTTTAGATAGAGCCCGTTGCGAGGCTCCTCGAGTGGAATTCCATTACAGTCCTGAAGTTCGTAAGCCCCTTTTGAGAGGGCTTTAGTAACGATGTAAGGACCAAGCCAGAGTGGTTGGAGTGTTCCTGCCCCCAAGAGGTCATGTTTCTGGTCATAAAGTAGAACGAGATCGCCCTCTTGGAAAGAAGGAGGCTTGACAGATTTGTCGTATTGAGCTTTAACTCAGTGCTGGTGAGCTTCGAGTGCTAGTGTAGCATCTCGACGAGTTTCGTCCAAATGATCGAGTGAGAGCAAGCACTCTTCTGTGGTGGTAGTGCCAGGCAGGAGTTCAACGACAAGTTTGAGTGATGGGATTTCGCACTCTATTGGAAGTACTACCTCCAAGCCGAACGCAAGTTGGAAAGGAGTGAAGCCTGTGGCAGTTTTGACTGATGTTCGGTATGCCCATAACGCGGAATACAACTTCCGATGCCAAGTTGTTTTATGGTTTCCGACCAACCGATGAATCATGGTTTTGAGGACGCCATTTATGGCTTCGACTTGACCATTAGCTTGAGAATAATAAGATGAAGATTTATCTTGCCGAAAACCTAGCATGGATGTTAATTCGGTCATCATATGATTCTGAAAGTGAGATCCATGATCTGTGACAATCGACAGGGGTACGTCGAACTGACAGATTACTTGATTAAACAGGAAGAGAGCGGCGGTTTCACCATCGGCTTTGAAAGTGGGAAGGGGTTCCGCCCATTTCGTAAAATAGTCGACCACAACCACGATGTAGTTGTGTCCATTTTCCGAAGTGGGATTGCAGGTGGCGAAGTCAATTCCCCATTTAGCGAAAGGACCGACGGAGATAACCGGATGAAGGGGGGCAGGATGAGTGCGCATTTTCTTTGTGAAAATTTGACAGGGATGGCATTTCTAGACCGCTGCAATACAGTCTTTAAACAAAGTGGGCCAATAGTAACCCACGCGCAAGATTTTTTGGGTAGTAGCTATGCCTGACAGATGACCACCACAGGCCCCTGCGTGGAAGTCATTCAAAATGCATTCTGCCTCATCGAAAGTGAGACAACGTCGGAGAATAGTATCAACACCACGACGATATAGTGTATCTTTTAGCACGAGGTAGTGTTTTGCTTGGTGTCGAATACGACGACGGTCGTCGGATGTGAGAGTCAGGCGAAAGCGTTGGGTTTGTAGGTAGACTAAAATGTCTCCATACCATGGGTCCAAAGAATTGACCAAGTACACAAATTCATCAGGAAATGGATCGTGAGCTACTTCTGCTGGGTCAATTCTGGGAAGATCCGATAATAATTCAGCGAAGACCAGGGATTTCTTTGCTTTGGCAGCCGTGAAGACCAAAAAAAATTGTTGGAGGATTACAATCCATTTGGAATATTTTCCTCCAATAATTTGTCTAGACAAGATATGGCGCATGGGGTTCTCCAAAGCAATGACCGTAGTCTGTCGCAGCAATATATAGTGTCGGAGTCGGGTGACAGCAAAAACTACCGCCAGAGAAAGTTTCTCCACATGTGAATAAGGTAATTCAGGTCCGATTAGACCTTTGGATAAATAGTAAATCACATGTTCGCTGTCATCATCGTGTACTTGAACCAAAACCATTCCAAGTGAGGATGGTGATGCTGCCAGATAGAGGAGAAAGTTGCGTGAGTAATCGGGGGCACTAAGGAGTGGGGCTGAAACAAGTGCATGTTTTAAAGCATCAAATGACCATTGAGCTTGGTCATCCCACAAGTATAGTGTTCCTTTCTTCAATAATCGCATGAATCATTTTGTCATCTCAGCATATTTAATAATGAAACGATGCAAAAAGTTTGCCTTCCCTTGCAAACTTTGGAGTTGAAGGATGGATTGTGGTGCCAGCAAATCAACAATTCCCTTAACCTTATCGGGATCAACCCTAATCTCGTGCTTGGAGACAATAAAACCTAACAGACGTTCGGACTTTACCATAAATACGCATTTATGAGGATTCAAGAGTATATTGTAGAATCTGCACCTAGCAAAAATTTCTCTTAAATGAGCCAGGTGATCCTGTCGCTTCTTGGAATGGGCCAGAAGGTCATCCAAGTAAGCCTGTACAATATGTCAAATGTCATGAAAAGCGTAGTCCATAGCCCGCTGAAAATTTTCTCCAGCATTCTTCAGACCAAATGGGAGTTTTCGATACGCAAAAATGCCCCAAGGACAGATGAAAGCAGTTTTATGCTGGTCGTATTTTTTTATTGCAATCTGGTTATAGCCCCAGAATCCATCCATGAATGAGAAAGATTCACATCTGGCACAATCGTAGAGAATCTGGTCATTGAACGGTGTAGGATAATTGTCTTTGGGACAAGCGGCGTTCAGATCGCGATAGTCGATGAAAACTCTAATGGTGCCTTGTTTTTTATCAACGGGAACCGGATTAGAAACCCATTTCGTTAAAGGAATGGGATAGATGAAACCAGCGTTCAAAAGTTTTTCTACTTCAATCTTGATGGAGGCTGCTTTGTGCGGGTGGACAGGTCTAAGACGTTGCCAAACAGGTTTGGCATTATCATAAATCTTGATTTCGTGCTCGACAATAGAAGGGTCTATGTCGGGAATTTCGTCATAAGACCAAGAAAACACATCGCAGAATTCCTTAAAAAGGGATGTGAAGTGTGCAATTTCCTCTGGATTGCAATCGGCTCCAATCTGAATATTTTCCACGATACCCATTTTGACCGAGATATCAATGAGCATTGTCTTAGAAAGATTACCCATGTTCCCTTCTGACTCGATAGTTTGGACAGTCGTGTAAGCGGAGGGAACCATCTCAGGTGGGTCAAAAGATGGGATTTCAGTTTTTATCTCGTCCAAGTCAATCATCGAAGCGAGATGGTGGAACTCTCCCCAAGGTCATTCTTCTAAAGACATGATCTCTCGAATAGCTTCGTCTATAGGCAAGACTTCATTGATGAGATCCTTAGAGAGAACAGTGATGGGAGGGAGTTTTTTACCTTCGGTCAAAACCATAGCAGTGGAGGGTTCAGATGCGGTTTGGATGGCTTGGTAAGCCAACTCGGCTGGTGAGAGCGGCATCTGATCTTCGTAGGAATCAATGTTTGAAGGTGCCAAAATGATCCATGGGTCGATAGAGCCACCCGAAGTGGTGGATATCATTGCAACCGTGTTTAGGATTGATGGCGGCGGGAGAGGAAAACAACCCAGTAGGGATGATGCCTTCAGAAGACCGGTACCGATACTGACGTAAGAGTCAGGAAAGCCTCCTATTAGGGGTACAGTGCTACTTCGTAACGTGGCATAATCAGGGGTTGAGAAGGATAGCTGGTCTACTGTGACTATTTTCCCATCCAATGGAAATAGGATGAGTCGGAAAACCGAAGACACAATGGCGGTCATGGCATACGACCAACTGTGACCAAGCAATAGATTATAGTCTAGATGGCACTCTATGACTTCAACGTCCACGTTTACCGTTTTCCCACTCAGAGTGATGGGAAAGCTAGCAAGGTATCCTTTTGGGAGGAAATTGTGGCCATTGAACGCTTTGATGGAATTCAATGGCGGGGTGAGGGTAGGAGAACCTAAATTGAGCCAGCAAGCTTGTGACATAACGCAGGTCGAAGCACCTTCATCTATGATAGTGAGATGGATTGGTCTCCCTTTCGACACAACCTGCACCTGGAATGCGATTTGGTGTGAGAGGCGAGGTTTATCATTTTCCATATCAAAGATAGCTAGCATGGAATCCTGGGGGTCTATTCCACCAATGGCCGAAAGCAAGGCTTTCCTTTGTGCTGGACAGGTTTGTAATACTTCAAGGGCAGACATAGCTGACGGTGCCTGCGCCAAATCTTCTACAATGTTGTAGTTTTGGGCTGCACGTGCAGAGGTGTTATGAGTCGTGCGTTGAAGTGTCCCTTTGGGGGGACGAATCACGGGGTCAGCAGTAGGCCGTTCGATATGCAAATCGTTTGGCGGCGGTGGATTGGAACTAGTAACAGGTTCTTGAGCATCTATGGTAGGGTTTCCATAAAGCTTAGCTCGAGTTTGAAGGTCAACACTCTCAATGCCATAAATGGCAGATGGTCCTTCGCTGGAAGGATATGAACCACCATTGCCCCGTTGATGGGGTTGTGACAGATTGTCAACCATGTGTTGATGTTGCTGCTGTTGATTAGGGAAAGGATTATGAAGAACGACATGTGTTCGCCCAGAATCCTTGTTAGCAGTAAAATCGGTGCATTCCTGCAGCTGAGGACATTTGTATGTCAAGTTGTCCTCCGCACAGATTTTGCAAGGAAATTTCATGGGTTTATCCTTCCCTTTGTCATTTTTGGCAGCGTTTTTCTGATTAGTGTTATTCTGATTATCCGACTGCTCTTCCGAAAATATGACTTTTTCTTGTTCTTCTTATTTTTCCCGCTAGGTTTTTGTGAGGTTTGCATCGTATTTACCTCAGCGGTGGGAAGAGTAGTCGTTTAGTGAGGGGCAGTGGCAGCCGAAGATGGCTGGGATGCTTGCCCCCGAGACTATTTTGTGGCTATGCTAGAGATCGTGCCAATGAGACCATCGGCATGAGCTCCGGTTTTTTGAGTAGCCGGAGGATTTGGGTTGCCAGGGGCATGGGGGAGAAAATCATACAGCATGCCAGATTGTGAATATATTAAATCTAAATGTTGGGCACGACGGATGCATTGATCTTCTGTAACCGCACCAGAAAGGCCAATGTCTTTAGCTATGTGGGTGTTGGCGAGAAGTCAGGTCTCGCAGACAAGACCCAAGTTCAGGAGTTGTGGCCAACAAAGGAGTCCGATGTAGTCTAGGATCACGCCGGAATTTTCACCCTACTCCAGAGAGCAGTGAGTCTCACCCGAGGCGTGCCGCAACCACATGCAGAAGGGGATTAGATCAATGGCAAGGCACAGAGTCGCAGCTCACGATGGACAATGCATCGATTATATATACAGAGTCATGTACACAAGAGCACTTAAGAAGCATTCAAGTATTAAGCAAATAAAATTTTAAACCAGCATAAACACATTACATACATGTAAACCTCTTATTGAGACAACAACCTTTCATTATATTAATCTCTTGGCCAAGCTCATGATTACATAGCATCTTCAGCGATAGCTTACAACCCTAATACAGATGTCTTACGGAACAGAAATAGAGAAGATTAGGAATCACAAAGATGTCATGCATGATTTCCCGCAGTCGCTCTATGCTTCTTCTCCTATCACGAGCCTCGCAACCTCTACTGCTTCTCCTTTCTTTCAGTCGGGTGACTATTATTTATTCACCCGCTATCGCGACTATCAGTTCCTCCCTGTGTCTTTTCTTCAGCTGCTTCCAGCTTCTCTCCTGTTATCTGTGTGTTCCAATTTCTGTCTTCTGCTGTGTGTTTTATTCATCTGTACTTGTGCGTGTTCTTTCTTAAGCTATCGCATGCTTCCGCGCAACCTTGATAGCTCCGCGACTCCTGGTAGTTGCGACGCAGTCGCGATTGCCATGTGTCTTCATGCCGCAACTCAAAAGGTCATCCTTTATTCAAAATTCAAAATGTTCTAACCAAGATTTCAAAAACAAGGGCCCCAACAGGCCCCGACCACAGTTCCTTGACTCGTCCCCGAGTCAATCACAAATGACAGTTTCCACCTCCATTGCCCCACTGTATCCTGTGCCCTGTTCAGCCTGTGTGCCGTCGTCTCGTGCCTGTTTCTGCTGTGCGCCTCCAAGCGGTTGTTGAAACAAGGGCCCCAACTCCGGGACCCTGTGGAGTGCTATATCTTTGAGCCCGGTGAAGGCCGACACAGCTTGCTACCATCCTTGCATTAGCGAGTCTTCTTCCTCAGTGATCCTGGTGGCAGCGGCCTCCTTTATATTCACCGGGACAGCCCCAAACATCGTGGTAAGCTGGGTCTCGGCCTTTGCAACTAGTTGTTGTATTGATTTGGCACTGGCTTGAATGGGCGGACGGAGTTCCCGAATTATCTGCTTGGCCGTTGCTGAGTTGGCTTCGGTCTGGTGCATTTGAACCTCAAGCTCGTCCGCCTGGACATATAGTTGATCTAACCGCGCGGGATCTGCGATCTCCTGAATTTCCCTGGAAATCTGTTGCAGCTGGGCAGAGATGGGCTGCATTTTGACTGTGAGGGTGAGTGAACACTCCTGCAGACTTCGCAGGAGGTCGTAAGCCTTGTGCGCCGTGGAGTGAAGGGTCGCCTGCATGTGAGCTGCCTGGGTCTGCTTGGCTACCACTTGTTCAGAGTATATAATCTGCGGGTTGGGGAGTGCGGGCTATGCGGCTAACACCGCTTGAAGTTCCTGATTCTCCTTACATAGACCAGTGAAGGCAGACCGAATGTGGTAAGCCTGGACGGCTACATTGCTCTCTGCTATATCGGCAGGAAGTGGGGCATGGTGAGCCCTTACAGCGGGCCATAGGTCTAAGAACGCCTGAGTGACAATGGTGATCTGCTCCTGCAGGTAGGCCTTCTCCGTGGTCAGCTGGTCGCGCTGTTCAGTAAGCACCATGATCTGGTGGTGCTGCTCATCGCACCGCTGCTGTAGCTACGAATGAAGTTGTTCGGCCTGCAGGGCCGCCCTCTATATGAATAGGTACAACTGGGCTGTACCCCATGTTTCTACGTTGGGGGTGCCGGAAGCGCCCTGCTCCGACATTCGATCCTGCAAAGGTTGCCCACTAGCCACTGATCTGTTGGAATTCTCAGGAGGGGACACCGGTGTCTGTTGTTGCGTTGAGGTGCCCATGTCTAAATCTGGTCGTTCTTGCTGAGTGGTCTGGCCTGTGGGTGGAGGGTCAGCATGCTCAGACAGAGCCTCGACCGAGTCAGCCCCAACGTTGGCCAGCCGGGTAAATATAGTAGAGAAAGAACCCTGGGGGTGTGGCCACGGCGTCGACTAGTGGCACTACGGCCGTAGTAGTGGAGGTAACTTCAGCCCCGTGGTCCCCTCCAAAGAGTTCCTGGATAAGGGGGTCGAATACAGTGGCAGATGAGTTTGATGGAATGGATGAAGTGGCAGGTGGATGGACGGTGGAGGGAGTGGTGGACGGTGTGGTGGAGGTATGGGGGAGGCGAATATTGATGAATTCAGAGGGCTCGATAAGGGGTTCCTCCAAAACTAATGTCCCTTTAAGTGGAGTGGGTGGTAGATCGTCATCAGTAAGGTCCACCACTGGATCAGTGACGGTGGTGCGGGCCTGCTTGGCTGGAGGGGGATCAAATTGATCAGGTCCCGGGCCCGTTCCGCCCATTGAGGTGATGATGGGGCTGGCAGAAGTGAATAAGTTGGTAGGGGTGGGAGAAGTGAGAGGGGTAGTAGGGGACGGAGAAAGAGAATGACTGAGATGGAATTCAAAAAATAAAGGAAACAAAGGGGCACCGCTTGAAATAACTTGGGCCGCCACGTTGAAATTTCTTACCTGAGTATTGAAGTGGCGGACGATGGGGACCAGTGGTTCGGGGAGTTCCTGTGAGGTCCCAGCTGCATCCTGAGAAGGTCCCGCCACGGCTTGTGAGGGCCCTGCCGCGCCTGTCTCGGCAGGCCGTTGCGCCGGCAGCATCTGCTCAAAGTTGTATCTGGGGATCCCGTCGCGGATGTGCTTTGTGACCCCCGGCCACGAACAGACCTCCTGGTGGAAGGTAGCATCGTCCAACTGGAATTTGAGCGGCGTCATGTGGAAGGTGGCTTCCGACACGCAAGTGGGGCGGAGGTAAGTGTGCCTGTGGCTTACCCTGAACCATACCTACTCACTATAGTCGTCCAACAGGTTCCTGGGCACCCGTTGCTGGTTAGCCACCACATCTATCATTAGCTCGTACCAAGATCGAAACACTTCCGCATTCACCTGTTTAGTG
Source organism: Pinus albicaulis (assembly GCA_034641835.2). Classification (NCBI taxonomy): domain Eukaryota; kingdom Viridiplantae; phylum Streptophyta; class Pinopsida; order Pinales; family Pinaceae; genus Pinus; species Pinus albicaulis. Next base: position 60,137 of record JAXQQM020083790.1, on the reverse strand, counting down.
CTGGGGTCAGAGGACACCTGCCACGGGGTGAATTTCATCATGAGGGGCTGGCTCGTGGTAGTTTCTGTCGGCATCCAGACAGGAGGAGTATGCCATTTCCACATGGCAAAAGCTACAATCAGTTAACCATAGATGAAACTAGTGGTGCGCTTATAATTCTCTTCGCATGCCGCGAACAGTTCTTTGAGCACGAAAAAACACCAATTCAGCCTGGTGCCTTGGACACAGTGCTCCGCAATGGAGATGGTATCCAAGGTGCACTCTCCTTTGGTATAATGCCGCATCGTCTTGCTAGCAATGAGATAGCAAGCAAACCGAATCTCTGGCTTGTTAATCAGATCAATTTTGGCGCCTTCCCCCCCCCCGGCGAGTGCCATATTTGGCATAGAGGTCTATATCACCCGTCTTTCGTGCGCGCTTGGAAGATGTCTGACCGGTAGCGGAGACGTCTGCGCCATTCTGGGACAGCCCCGTGGGGCGATAAATGTATTCAGCGTGAATGGGGATCTCCTCGTTAGCCATAAGGACCCATTCTGAATTTGGCTGAGGAGGAACCGGGTGCATTGCAGGGCCAGTCTGGTAGTCCCAAAGATAGGGAGAGTTCTTAAATTCATCAGGGACGATTGCTGGAGGCCCCGAAACTCTGGTCGCATTCGGTTGGCTGAGCTACCGCCTGGTGTGTAGTGATGCTCCATATATGTCTGCCAGTGGAGGGAGGGGAATTCGACCGAGTGGGACAGGTTGGTGTCTATCAACGCTGCACTGTCGTATTTTCCAACCAGCGACTCTATCCTGTGGAGCCGACTGTCCAGCGCTGGTTCAAAAACGGATAGGAGAGCCTTTGGCATTTTGGCACGGCGCTGGTAAACCTAGAGAATTATCCTGGAGCTTCTATCTTGGTGCGGTGCGCTTTGAGACTTCAACCGCTCTGGTGTCGCTGCAATTTCCAAATTGAACTGGTCCGACATTCTCGTGCTGTTGGTCTCCATGCAAGCTATGTCATCACCTGGCACGAGTGGAGTTGATGAGACCCCATAACGATAATTAATTCCTGTTGGCCTTCGTGCCTGCGATAATCGTGCGATCGATCGCATGCCTGTGTGTAATCTGACAGTTGCTGACGGCGGCATGGGGAAATGGGCGGACGCGGCGGCTGAGGGAACTGCAGATGATGGAAAATGATTATGGTATGGTTACTGCCTACTTATGGTAATTTATGATACAAATCTGAGCGATCCTACGGACTGACAAAAAGGACTGACGGAAATGACCTGGACTCATATTGGCACGTGGATGGATCCTACAAGGATGACACCCTGGACGGGTGCCGCCCCAACCACAGTTGGTTGTGGTGCAGCCCTCGCAACTGAGCGGTTATTGATAGACCACCTATGAACGGAAAAGACTCCCTACGCTCATCCCGGTTGCGGGAGAGTTATTCGACTAAGCTATGCTATGGGTGCTCTCGGGTGCGAGAGTTATTGATGAGAAGTGAAAGGTACTTACTCTTGGTAGGGTTTTAGGCGTGCGCCATTCACCGACCCAGGGAGAACTGTACCATCTAGCTGTGCCAACCGAATGGCTCCTGAGTCGCGAATCTCAATGACAAAGTAGGGTCCCAACCAGTGCATCTGGAGCTTGCCTGGAAACTTCTGGAACCGGCTGTCGTATAGAAGAACTTTGCTGCCAACCTGAAAGGTTTTGTTCTTAATGTGGTGGTCGTGCCACACTTTCTGCCGGTCCTTCTGAATCTTCTAGTGGAATTCGGCCAGGAAGCGGGCCTCATCCAGTTCCTGTAATTCATGGAGGCGCTCCTGGAGGGAGGCCTCTTCTGAAAACTTGAGAGACGTGGCGATCACCATGCTGGGTACAATAAACTCGGCGGGGATCATAGCCTCCCAGCCGTACACGAGTTGGAACAACGTTTGATTGGTCAAGCGCTTCACCGTAGTCTGATAGGCCCACAATGCCGCAAATAGGCGCTCATCCCAATCATCCCGATGGGCATTGCAAATCTTAGTCAGGCCCTTCTCAAGAATCTTATTGAAGGCCTCCACCGTACCATTAGCCTGCGGGTGATACGGGCTACTCTTATGATGCTGAACCATGAAGGTGTCCAGCAGTGTATTGACCATGTCGTTAATGAAGTGCGTACCCTGATCACTGGTTAAACTTCGCGGGCAGCCAAACTGGAAAATAATGTGCTCAAAAATGAACTGGGCGGTGGTATCCGCTGTGCAGTCACGTACTGCTGCTGCCTCAGCCCACCGGGTAAGGTAATCCGTGGCGGTAATGATGTACCGGGCCTTGGAGTGTCTGGCGACTCGGGCGATGGGACCCACAAAATCGACAACCCACTTTTTGAACGGCTGCAACACATGCACTGGGTGTAGCGGAAGCTCGTCTTGGTGAGAGGGCCTTCCCGTCCGCTGGTAAACATCGCAGCGCTTCACGTAGGCCTTACAGCCAGCATGTACTATCGGTCACCACAGGCCAGCTTAGAGCACCTTTCTTGCAGTGGGTTTCGCACCCACATGCCCTCCCGCAACACCGCTGTGACATTCCCACATTACCACTTCCCGTTAGTGGTCAAGGATGCATCTGTGCAACACCTCATCGAGGCCCAGTTTGTATAGCTGCCCCGCGATCAATTGGTAGTCAGCCGCCCGGACAACCAAGTGGCATTTCCAGAGTGGGGTGTAATCCTGAGGGCATTGCCCCGAGGTCAGATAGGTGGCAATGTCGGCCAAGTAATCTGGGACCGCTTCGACGCGGAAGAGGTCAGCATCCGGCAGCTAATCGTCCAAAGAGCCATCGTTCTCTCCCGTCTCCAACCTGGATAAATGATCAGGACCGAAATTCAACCTGCCGGGCCAGACAATCACCTCAAACGTGAATTCCTGGAAAAGTAGAAGCCAGCAACAGATCCGTCCTTCCAAAACAGGCTTATTCACCAGATACTTCAATGCAGAGTGGTCCATAAAGAACTTGAATTTTCTGCCCGGAAGATAGTGGTGGAACTTCTGGAGGGAGTACACCATCGCCAACGCCTCCTGCTCGGTCGTGGTGTAATTCTTCTCTGCATTCGATAACCTGCGGCTGGCGAAGTAGATGGGGTGGTCAACTGTCATCTCCTCGGGTTGCGCCAAGACAGCCCCAAGTGCAATACTGGACGCATCGATATGCACATGGAACTGCTTATCCCAGCTGGGGTGAACAAGTATGGGTGTCGTTGCCAGCTTCTCCTTCAAGGTGTCAAGGGCCCTCCTGTACTCCTCCATCCACTGGAATACTTCTGACTTCCGCAACAGTTTCTCCAGAGGGGCCATAATCTTTGCGTAGTTGCGGATAAACCGCCGGTAATATCCTGTGTGCCCGAGCAGTGCCTGCAAATGCTTCACGGTTTTGGGGGCTTCCATGTGAACTATGACCGTGACCTTGGCAGGATCGACACAGACCCCTTGCTTGCACACCACGTGGCCTAAGAGTGTGCCGAATGGAACTGAAAAAATACATTTCTTCAAGTTCAAGGAAATCTGCAGCTGACGACACTAGTTAAACATAATATGCAAAAGGGTGGCGTGTTTCTTCAATAGGCTGTAGATGGTCTAGTCGTCCATGTAGACCTCCAGGAACTTGTGAATGTACTCCTGGAAAGCAGCAATTACAATCCGGGAAAACACAGCCGGTGCGTTCTTCAGACCAAATGGCATAATGTGGTATGCGAATGATCCCCACTCAGTGGTGAATGTCGTCTTTGCTTTGTCTTCTTCGGCAATGCACACTTGATGGTAGCTCGAAAACCCATCAGTGAAGGAATAGGCTTCGTTTCCCGCAACATGATCTAGAACTTCATCGTTGAAAGGAGTGGGAAATGGATCGTGGATGCAGGCATTGTTCAGACTCCGGTAGTCTATGCAGACACGTATCTCCTCTTTGTCCTTCTTGTTCTGAATGACAATGGAACTCACCCACTCTGCTTCTTCTACTGGAAAGATGAGACGTGCAGCCAACATCTTGTCAATCTCCATCTTGACCTTTTCTTTGATACGTGGGTTTAGCCGGTAGGGTCGGTGCTTGACAGGCGAGGCATCCGGCCGCAGCACAATGCGCATTTCGCCAAGGTCCCCCTTGATCCCCTTCAGGTCTGCAACCGAGGACGGAAACAAGTCTTCGTATTCCCGGAGGAGGCTGAAAATTTCTTTGTCGTTTCCTCGTCCCAGTAATCTCCCACCGTTTCCAGCTTGGGTTTCTCGTCTGTTCCAATGTTCAGCTTCTTCGTCTTTAGTGTGTAAATGGAATCCTTCAGTCGTCGGCTCTTCACTGATGTTTCGTTCGCCTTCCTTTTCGTCAAAATAGAGATGCCTGAGGTCCTCCAGACTATCATCATCTGGATCGCCGTCAATCTGTTGGCAAACCAACTCGCGCCTGGCCTCAGGGCGTGACACAACCGGGCCCTCGTCGGGCTCGGGATGGCAGAAAAACAAGACCTCCTTGATTTCCTGTAGGGCCCGAGACTCCTGCGCTGTCTCCCCTTCGAACGAGAAGCACCGAACGAACTTGTCCGTGACTTCCCACCATGAGCAGGTTCCCCGTTTCCGCTCTTCTTCCAGGTACCAGGCCTAGGGGATTGTATCCAAGGAGTGGATAAACCTGTGGACCCACAGCTCCTCTGGGTAGCTGATACTGCGCCACTTCTCCTCACAGGCATGCAAATGGTTTCGCGGTCGGAAGTTCCGCGATACTTAAGCATACTACAAGGTCTATCATCCTCTTTAAAACGTGCCCGCAGAGCATCTGCCACGCAATCCCATCGCAACAGAGTGTCGCGGTGATTTTTCCACCACCGGGCCGACGTGGATTGCAAGGCCACATCCAAAAGTGGCATCCGGCTTTCGTCTGGGACCATGTCTTCCACCTTGGTAATAAAAAAAACGATAGCTTGCATGTTTGACAGGGTGGTATATCCACGGGTCTCAGTCCCCACCCACCAGACTTGGGCAATGGTAGCACATCTCCGCGTGGTGGTCTCGTACCCCGTTTGCTGCCAGTCTTCCCACACGAGTTTGGATCCGAGCTCCGAGCTCTGCACACTCCACCAACTGACAGAACCAGTCGCGGTCGGGTTAATATAGTCGTCCCACTTTCCTGCAGTCATCTGATAAAGGTGGTCCATCATCTGAGCATCCTCCCGATTGTCCACCGTTTCCGTATATCGCGGGCCCTGATACGGGTCAAGGGGCTGGGTGACCCGTACCTCCCCATCCTCAAAAATCATCAGCTCCTTTTTAAGGTCGATGATGGCGTAATTCTCAAAAGCCCAGTCGATGCCGAGTAAGGCAGGATAAGGATCCTTGTCGCCCATAATATCAATAACCTCAAAATCGGTGTATGTCTTCACCCCCGCAATGTCGACCTCGACCCCCTCGAGCCGGCCGATTGGCAGAATACAGTACTAGTTCGCCATCCTGAGTTGGATTGGTGAGTAGGCCAGTCGTGGCCTTCCAAGGGCCTCCCACGTCTTTCGTGGCAGGATGTTGACGTCGGACCCCAAATCCAGCATGGTATCGCTGATTTGGAAGCCCGCAACCTGCGTGTTAATCCAGAACTCTTTCCCTATTCGTTGCTTGTTCCGCTTGACGCGCTACACATATTGAGGGCCAGCGTTCGCTGGGTCCCTAAGTCCTGTACGCCCCTGTAATGCTCCTTCCAAAGCATGCTTAAGCTGCTGCCGTAGCGCAGCATTTTCAACAATCCTGAGGAATAGCTGGAGCCAGTCCTCGATCACAGTGCCTGTGACGCCCTGCGCCCCCGATTCTGGTAGCACAGGCTCCTCCAGACTTCGCGCATCCTGCAGCTGGGCGAACGCCTCAACTGCCTCCTGGAAATACTTCTTCTGGGCTTCGGGCCTGATTAACATCTTCGGGGATGCCGGCCGAACCACTCGTGCTAGCTCCTTCCCGTGGGCATCCTCCCCAATTTTCTTCCCGCCCCTCGTCACGATCGCGACGTTCTGCATGTCTGGGGTCGCGGTCCCTCGTGGCTCTAAATTTATCAGATTCGCTCCCCTCTGCCTCGCCCATTCTTCCCACTTCTTGATGAGCTCCAGACAGTCCTCTGTGGCGTGGGCGTTCACCCAGCACTGGGAACACCAGGGTCGTCACGGAAGGGGACATTCTCGAGCCACGTGACCCTCCTGGTCACAGTTGTAACATTTCACCGGACCGCGTCTGCCTGTGCGGCCTCCCCGCATGCCACCGCCTCTTCCCCTTGGGGCCTCATTCACCCTGTAGGAGGGACGATCCAATCGATCCGCAAGTGCGTCGAGCGCCTTGCACTGCTCAGTGTTGTGAGTTGTGGAAACACAAAATTTGCAATACACATTTTTTGGGACTGTGGAGTACTTCTGTAGTATCGGGCACATCCGAGGAGGATGCCCCAGCGTCCGGCAAATCTCGCAGTACTCCGTGGTGGAGGAACCCGGTTGAGGTGGGAACCTTGCGTAAGGTTGTTGCGGCTGGTAGACCCCCTGCGGATTCATCGCCGCGCCACCACCAGGCGGTGGACCCCCTTGGATTGCTGCGATCGAGGGTCCTACCCCTGCGCCACGCAACCGGGGACACTCGGTTGCGACGTGGCCCTCAACCAGGCAATGAGTGCACCAAACATTCGCCCACGCTGGTCTCACCGGTTGGAGCTCCTTGATATTTTCAGTCAGGCTGGTGATCTGGTGTTGCAACCCCATCAAGGAAGGATCATGCAGGGCCCGCCCCCCCCCCCCCCGGTATTCCCGGGGGTAGCCCGCCATGGCTTCAATCTTCATGGCCTGCTCCAAAGCGTCCTGCAGATTATCAATCTTCTGCTGAGTGAGAGGGGTTCGTGTCAAGGGAAGCAGAGCCTTGATGAACCAGTCCCTCTGGTGGTTTGGATCGATCGGGCAGCTGAGTTTCCTGATTGCGTCCTTGAATCGCTGCATCAACTCCCACGCGGTCTCACCTTCCTTCTGCTTAATTTCCCACAGCTTGGATAGGCCCTGCTGGTCTGTCTGGGGAAGCTTGAATTCGCGGACAAAATCCCGCTTTACGTCCGCAATTACGGGGTTAGGATGAGCCTCGGACCACTTGATAAACCATCGTAGAGCCCTCTCTCTGAGCGTGGTTTGGAACTCTATTAACTTCCCTGCATCTGGCGTCTGCCGAGCCCTCCAGATGGCTTCGCACAGATACCAGTGTTGCTCTACATCATCATTGCCCCGGCCAGAGAACTCTGGATACCGGGTGAAAGACCCAGCCATGTGTACTAGCAGAGTATTGACCAGGATAAATCCTCCAGGTCCTGGTTGCATAACGGTTCCACTAGGGAATACAACACTACTAGTAACGCTGCTATTACCGGACGTTCCTGACACTGATGAACTACTGTGCGACTGACTCAATGCTTGTAACTGAATGAAAATATTACTTAAAGGTTGATACAGTACCAGGGGAAGGTATGGATCCTGGCCATGCAGAATGTGGGAAGTAGGGCTGCCTGGAGAGGTGAGTGTCGTTTGCTCTTGAAACATCCGCTGCATCACGTCGTACCATTCGCCATCGGAAATGTTAGGGTCCCGTGATTTGGCCGATTGGCGAGCCAAATGACGATGTAACATCAAACCAAGCTTTGGAGCCCAAGGACCTAGCCTTCCTGGACTCAGAGAGGGCTCTCTCTATATGTGTAAAATATGTCGGTGTGTTTGCTTGTGGAGTTCTGATATTAGGCTAGTTATGAAGTGAGTTTTTTGATTTTTGGTTTTTTAATTTTGTGAGGGATAAAACTGATCAAAGATATAAAAATGGATAACAAGAAGTTAGATCAATTGGGCTATGGGGTCAAACAGGTCAAGGAATCTATGAGATGATGATGCAAGGCTGCTGTAGGGCCGATTTGATTCACGGTAGAAGGGATCTTTGGGAAAAATGGGGTAAATGGACATCAAGTTTGTGAAAGACGAGGGATTTCAAGTGTAACTAGTTGATAGCAGACATAAACATGTTATAGCAAACCATTAATCATGCTAAATGTAACTATGAGCTAATTAATACATAGAAATCAAACATTCCAGCCATGCATAGAAGTATAAGACCATCTAACTTTGGGAAATGTCTATTAGACTTTGGGGAAAACACATAAGAAGGAATAAAAACTCATAAAACTATGCCAGAATGCCTAAACACAGTCTTTATGTTATTGGGCACTTGGACAAACAAGCTTTCATAGTTTTAGGCAAAGGGCTAGATCGGGACTAGGCCTCCTTGGTTCAACAAGATGATAAACTAATCAGTCAAAGAGATAGTTTCATGGAAAGAACTATGGAAAACTTATAGGTAAGCAGGGCACACCATACATCCTACTCAAAATGCATAGAACTTGTAAATAAAACTAGCAAACAGTATCCTTAAGTTACTAAAGAGCAGTTAAGAATTCTTTAGCATAACTAAGGAAGAAGAAAACATAAAGCTATGAAGATTCAGGAATTTTGAGGTGCCTCCATGGGCATATCTCAAACTTAATCTCTATTGATCTATAGCAGCAAGAAGCATGTATCATGAATGAAAACTAGAAGACAACAACAAAGCAAGAAACACTATACCATTCTACCATGTCATGGAATCCATCACCAATCCTTCATCATTCATCAAAAGCATCCAAGAGGCAGTCCAAAAATCATAACACAAGTATTTTCTTCAAAGCTCATATGACCAATATATTGATTCTTCTCTCAATTTTAGCCTCTTTTTTACAATGAAGCCTTGTGGAATAAATAGTCTTAGAGGAAGGAAAACCTCATGGAGCAACTAGCTATCCCATTGGCCAAGTCAAAATATCTAAACTTGTCCTTGAGGCTTTGCAAAGCCCAAGGCACAAAATATCCCATAAAATATCTAAAAAACTGCTAAAAATGAAAATTATATTGACTTTACATCATTTCCCAAGTGTAAAAATAGCTAAACACACATTTGGGAAAAGCAGATTTTTGAGGTTCAAAAATTACAAAAATACTTCATATTTATATCTGAAAAAGGTTCCCTGACTTGCTGGAGGCAATTGGCAGCCTTCCTGATGTCGAAACGAGGCTCATGATAGCTCGTTGGAAATCTATCTGTGTCTACTTTCCGGTGCAACTAAAATCATCTTAATCTGATGCCTGGAAGCTCCCCAAAACTGTACCTGTGTGCAAAAAACCAGGAAATAGCAGACTGCTGATATGGCGGGCAGAATGTGCAAAAAGAGGGCAGTTTTCGCCAATTTGAGGGGGTGAATGATCTCCAAATGCTTTGAAAATCGCTGGGGACCTGCTCATATAATTATGGCATCCATTGGTATTATCCTTCTCTTTTGACAAATCTTCAAACTGAAATGGCGAATTTATGAGTTTTCGACCAAAAACCCAAAAAATGCAAAAAAACAAAAAGTTGTCGAAATAGGCCCAAAATTAGCATGCATGACCCTCAGGGGTCCATAGCAACATGCTCTGAAGCTGAGGCCAAAATATCAAGGGATGATATGATTTTATCCTCTTTTCGTGCTGGGCGCTTCCTCTTTGCCTTCTTCAATTTCTCTTGGGCTGCCTTCAGTTTGCGCCGGGCAAACTGATTTAGCTTTTGGAAGTGATGTGTCCTCTTCCTCTGCAGTTCTAAATCTCTGTTCACCCTCTCAAGCTTCATTTCCAAATGTTTGTTATCTCTTTCAAGCCAAGCCTCTTTGTTTTCTTCAATTTCCTGCTCAAGGAGTGTAGTGAGAGGAAAGGCTTGGAGCTGGGCCTGTTCTTCTGCTTTCTGCTTATCCAAGGCTCTTTTAAGCCCTATAGTCCTAGGCCTCTTCCACCTAGGCTGGTCTTCTTGCTCCTCCTCATCAAACTCCCCAATGAGATCTTCTATTCTCGCTTGCGCCTTAGCTGCCTCATTTTTATATTTGATCGCCTGTGCCTCATGAACAGTTGTGTGCACATTCATCTGTTTGTTTTCAATCTCTAAGAAGTGGTTGAAATTCCTTGCCCCTTGAAGATCCTCCTCTAATGCCTCAATTTTCCCTTCCTTATGGATTAGGAGATTGTCAAGAAGGCGGGCTTCATTATCACTGTCATCGCTTTGGATAGGGATGACAGCTAATTCACCTCCATGCTTTGTACTTTCTCCAACTTTGCTTTTACCTTTGAAAGCCAATCTGGCGCTTTTCCTCCTTGGCATGCTAGAAGGTGTCCTTTTGGGCAATTTCCTCTTACTAGGAACAATCTTTTTCACTGTTAGGGTGGCAGCTTTAGCCCCTCTTTTCCTTGCTGTGCTGAGCTTTGTTATTTTGAGAGGAGGATGCACAACTGATTTACCTTTGACATCTTCCTGAACTTGCTGCTCTTCTTGAGGCTGCTGGATATCTTCTCCTGGCTGTTCACTTTGTTGCCCCTGTTCGCCAATATTAGCTTGCTGCTCTTCATCAATGTCTTGTTCAATTTGTGCCTCAAGAGGTGTCTCAATTTCCTACCCAACTTGTTGTTCTTCATCTGTTGTCTGCTGCTGTTCCTCAATTTGTAATTGCTACTGTTCATCTTGGACCTGCTGTCCTTCACTTCCTATTTGTTGTTGTTCTCCATCATCTAACTGTTGCTTCTCATCTCTTTCCTCTTGTTGACTTGACTGTCCTGTAGACATCCTAAGCCTTCTAGGAGTAGGCCTACTGGAAAAAGGTACCGGGCGATGGACAGGCTGAGTGGGAAAAATATGGGCAGGAGGAACAGTAGCAAAATTTGGATGGCTGATGAATAAATCCCATGAAACCTCTTTCTTCTCTAGCTGGTGTAAGAAGATAATCTTGATCAAAGAATGATGAAAAAGGGAAGGGATTTGCAGAGGTGGGGCCTTCTTCTGGACAGTAGATGCCATCTTCTCTATGCTCTTGAACAAAAAGTAAGGGAGGTTTAGTTGCCTACTTCTAGTAAAATGCATCAATAATCGGACATGGTAGGCATAAATTCGATCAAACCTCCCTTCACAAGTGAAATATTTAATTATGACTTTTATAAGAGGAGCATAGTTGTCAAGGAGATATGAAAAAGGGAAAATAGCAGTGAAAGCCTCTCTATGTTCAGGCTTGATGAAAGGCTTGTAATCTTCTAAGTCAAGATGAGCCTGTTTGAACCATTTTTCTCCATGATACGGGATCTTGGTGGCCTTGGACACATATCTTGGAGAAATTTTGAAATCAAGACGCGCCACTTGGAAATGTTTTTCTTTGAATCTCAGGGCGCACAAGTGTGTTAATGGCGAAAAACTCTTGACTTCTTCTATCTTCTGGCAGAAATCTAGGCAGCCTACTTCATGGAAGTTGAAAAGTATAGATGGATGAGCATTAATCTCTTCTGTAGAGATGGGCTCATATCTTTTATGTGGACCGCTCCTGCTGTCTTGCCTCGGAGGCATTTTGACCTGAATATGCTTTGAAAAATACAAACTGCCTCACTGTGTGTAAATTGCCCTATTGGAGTCAAATTGTGTCAATGTACTGCTTTGACAGATAAACAATGTGATTTGGATGGTTTTGCCACAAGTTTCTTTTAATACAAAACTTCTACTCTCTTAAAAAGTAGCCTTCTATCTTGAATGTACCTCAGCCAGGAAGATTTCTCAATAGGACACCATATAGTAAAAAGGAGGCAAACTGCTGTGTAAATTTCCTGTACACAGTGTTAAGAAATCACTCTTCTTGTGAATTTGTTAGAGGCCAATCAACACACCTGTATCTGTGTCTCCAAGGTAAAATTCAATCATTAAAACCCTGCTCTTCAGAAAGTGGCCTTTCACCTTGAAAATATCTCAGTCAACAACTTTTCAATATGATATAGTATAGTGGAATAAAGGACAGACTGTATGAGGTAGGATGTATACGGTGTCAAAATCACCCTGTTCTGTGAATTTTTTAGATGTCAATCAATACACCTGTATCTCTGCCCCAAGGTAGAATTTCAATGATTAACAACCTTCTCTTCTCGGAGTGTAAAATAAAACAACAGACTTATGGACATGCAGTCAAACTTCAGTGTAGGTATACAGTCAAATTTTACTGTTTTGAACAAGGTGACAGAGTTTGGAAAATGCCTCAAAAGGTTTCAACAAGGTCTGCAAGAGTCTCTACCTTGCCAAACAGGCAAGACCTCCTACCAATATAACACCTCTGGTTATGTTAGAAAAGCCTTTACTTTGGATGGATAACAACTTGTCAATAAGCTTGAAAAACACAAGGCAGTCAACCAACAAACACAGTGAATACTGTTCCTTTGTGAGAAGTGTGAACAACCTTCCTCCGGAGCTTCAACCTATAATTTTCTACTTGACCAAGAACCCTTTCTCCTACTAAACTTCACTATTTCTCTATATGTATGTCATTCCTTTAAACAGAACAGGCTCATAAAGTTAACCCCAGTGTGATTATACATTCAAATTTACAGTTAGAGTAGAGGAAATAGGGTTTTAAAAAGCTTCGAAAGCTTGAGCAGAAGCTATAAGAATTTCCTCTTTTTAAAATAATGAAGGCTTCTTTCAATATAGAATACTAGACATCTTTGGAAGAACGTCTTTATGCCATATGAAAATCCACTCGAAAATGATCCTTTGAAGAACAGAAAAACAGTCACAGTGAAAAAACTGACTTTTATCACTTTGGAAATTTCGCAAATTTCGAATGCAATTTCAAAATACCTCTTGAATTCGATGGAAAATCCTTGGAGGATTGCTGGAGATAACTCTGGAGGTCCTCAAACCTGCGCGACACTCTTCAGGGAAAGGGCGTCGCACAAAAACACCACCCGGGAGGCCTGTCGGGTCGGGGGTTGGGCGCCGTGTACAGGCGCGTCGCGCCAACACTGACCGCTCGTTGAAAAAGTCCGCCAGGAGCATCGTGCAATTTGCCAGACGCATCGCGCGGCGTTTAATCTGTGCAACTTCTGCAATTTGACCCGAAGTTTGCTTTGCTTGATGCCGAGGGTAACAAAAGGATTTTGCTTTGATTTGACAATGAAAATGCACTATTCACCTTACTCCATTGACATAAAACAAAACTCTCCAACGGTCATATTCTTAAATGTAACATGAAATCTCGGTCGTGTTTTGCAGGGTAAACACAGTCTTTTGACTTTTTAAAATCAATACCCCTCGGCGCAATTTCAAATTGGAATCACGAGCGATGCGTGCATTGGATATTTCTATGTTTTTTAGACCGTTTTAAACATGGATCAACCCCTTTATAGCAAACAAAAATGGCTTGAAAGGTCACACTCTGCTTTACTTATGCACAGGTGTTCGAAGGGGATTCTTGCTAGTTTTGTTCCTTGGGTGACAAACACCGAACTTCAAACTTTGAAAAATAACTCAATAACCTTTATATCATCTCTGCCACTATTTTTAATGATGCTGGTGATATTTATGAAGTAAGGTAACCCCCTTTTTAAAACTGTCAAGAAAATACCTGAGAACTGCTTAGTTTCCGAAAGGGTAGGTTTTGCCTTGTCAATTTGCTTTGACAGCCTTGGTGTTTATTTACTTCTTCAGACCTTTACCTACTGTGGGTGCCAAGTTTACTGGTCTTCTTGGACCTTTGATCTAAGAAAAGCTCATTGTTTCAACATACTTTCTTGCCTGTAGGTGTATCATTTATGATATATCTGTTCTTTGGAATAAAGAAAAATTGTGCTTGTTTTAAATCACCTAAACAAAGACAGTCTATGAAAATAACCTCCTTGCCTATTCATAAACTTGTGTGTCTTTTGGGAACAAAACCTGAAATTCCTCCCATCATTTGTGATGTATATTCTGAAAGGGGAACTTTTATGAACCAGGAAGAACAGGTCTCTTGGAAACAATTATCATTTGCTTTGACCAGTGTATTGACCTTTTTGTAATAGAACCATTCCAAAGCTCAACTCTGTCCACTGTTTTACCTTCTTGGTGATATTTTTTAAAGAAAAATCACTCAAGATCTGTTTGAAGAGCTTTGAAAGCTATGTTGTCAAAAAGGAGGTGGTCTGTCTTCTTCCAACTTGTTTGATAATTTCTGCTTCTAGTTGATTTATTAGCTTCTCTTTGGATTGTAAGTGCCATCTTTTGGTTGCATCCATTCAAACTATATTTCTCTGTTTACTCAAAAAAGGAGCTCTTTTGGGCTTCTTGGCATGTGACAGTAAAGTGACTGTGTGGCCACTTCTCCTAAGGAAACTACCCTTTTTGTATCAATGGCCTGTGTATATTCAAATTGTCCCCTGTCCACTATAGGTATAGTTTGACAGACATTTCCATATGAATAGGAAAACCAATACTTTTTGAATCATAAACACCATCTGTTCACCTGTGTAAAGACTTTTGTTTTCTTTCTTTGTCTGTTTCCACTGCACCTTTTGACCAATCAGTTTTCAACAACATTCAATACCTTGGCCATCTGCTCATAAATGGAGGAGGCCCTTCACTTGGCAAAGTATCTGAAGATTGTTTGATAAGGCTGCCTGACAAGGGTTTGCTAGGGTTATGATGGTAAGCAACCAACTTGAAAAACATCAATACTGGCACCTCTGCTTGCAAACACTACTGTGCTTCAGAAAAACCCTAGTCGAAGTGTCACTGTCTCACTGTACTGCTTTGAGGGGAACTGAGATGTCATTATTTGCTTTGGTCATCTTATGACAACTTATTTGAAAGAAAGTCTCTGTGACTATGGAGGTCAGCGCCCTTTGAAAAACAAACACCTTTTCTTCTGCCTGTGTAATGACAAGTTTTGTCAGCATTTCTTCAAATTGGTCTTGTTGGAACAGTAGGCTCTTTATGATTAGAATTGTTTTCACTCATGATGTGCCTTTCTAAATTTTAACAATTCACATGTTTTGAAAACTTCAAATGACTTCCTTTATCAAACCAAACTCTGTTTTCCTTTGAACTTGCATACTTCAGACTCCATCCCTATTATGATCATCACTCACATTCAGAAAACCTGGAGTTATTGTTTCACTGTTCAGTAAAGGCAAACCTGGGTTTCTGCATTTCCTTTAAGTCAATACTGGCCAACGCCCTCTGCTTGTAGATGAAGGAGGCGCCCTAACCCTCTGCTTGCAAATGAAGAAGGTTCTGGGCCATGAAAATTTACCAGTTTGTTGTGACAGTGGTGTCTTTCTCTTCCTGTGATTTTCATGCTGGAAGGAAACTGCAAGGTCTTGATGAGTGACTCTCTGTTTGCAGATATATCTCAGGCTCATGTTACATTTAGAAGCAGCTGTTCTTCTAACTGTAGATTCAAGCATTTCCTCCTGAGATGAAGTTATATTTCCTGCCTTTGTAGAATCCATAAAAACACTGTGAAACACCTAATAGTCAGCTTGAGACTGTGGTTTGTGCAGTGATGAGACCTAGGGGTGTAAGTGGCGCGACTTAGAGCTGTTGTCAATTTCATTCGTAGAGTGGGAGGTCAGTCATGGTTGGTCTGTAGCAGATGGAGGCTTTTTGGCTTTTTGATGATTGCCAAGAGTAAAATGTCTTAAAGCGCCACTTCCTAACATAGGGGAGGCTTTTGAAACAGACTTGGACTTTTTCTTTTGGAGCTGATGGGCAGACCAATAGGGCTGAAGCTAGATAGGATAGTGATAATGAGGTTTTGATTTTGACATGGGTGGACTGAAAAGTAGAAAGGCGAAAAAATTTTTTAGGAGGGTTTTCTAGATGACATATTGACATAAGGAAATCAGTTTCTAGAAAACTCAGCTGTAGATATAGTCATCACTAACATGTAAAAAATACTGATGGCTAACAGTGGCTCCATTTGGGGAGGGCGGCTCCTCGTTAGGAGGTGTCCAGAATTCAGATCTTTGGCTTATGAAGACCAGTGCCTTATCCATTGGCGCAAAATTTGTTTTCCTAACATTTTTTTCTTCTCTTTGGCGCATTTGAACTAGCAGCCTTTTGACAATGCATATTTTTTCTTTTTGCAAAATGAACCTATCTATTTCTACTCTTATATCTGTCGGGAGTTCAGATTAAACTGATGAACTCCTTCATTACTCTACCTAAAGCTAGATCGACTGTCAAGATTAAGCAGTTTGACAGGATTTTATTCTCTAATCTAAAACATGAAATTTAAAAATGACCAAATCAGGATTAGGCAGTCTGATTTGTCATGCATTTGCGGCATAAAAGACAAGCTGCACACAAATGTTATTTTGCAACAAAAGGAAACTTAGACAAGCGGGGGTAAGATGTAAAATGTATTTTTCATCCCTCACTTCTCTCTTTGGTTCTGTTTTAGGCATGTGGAACTCGAATCTCTCCCTAATCTAAGCTCTATGATAAGTCAATCTTACACAATGTTGACTATCTTTGCACTCACTAACTTATCAGCAAATAAATTTAAACATGCTCAGCTATGATTAGGCTAGATAGCTGAACAAGACATTGAAGTACTAGTAGCAGCATTTAGACTTGCTCGCTTTCTGAAAGACTATTTTTTGGAACATGGGGCCTTGGTCTATCTTCACTCGCCCTCTTTTCTACTTTTCACTGTTTTTGTATTTTTTTCTTTTTCTCTTTTTCTTCAAAGAAACTACAAATGAAAAAAGTGCTCACAAGGATGAGCTTATTTTCTGCTACTGTCTTTCTATCTTAATCTAAACTGTACACAACATATATTTGGTGAACTCTTCTTTCCAATGAAACCAGTCAAGTAGATGATCACATGGGGGATTCTGGTTTAGTTTTTTCATGATGCAGAAATAATGAAAAGGCCACTCCCACTTGGTTTGTTTTTGGACAGTAGTGTTTAAGTTATTTCTCATTCTTGATAGCGACTTGTTTATGATAGAACCCACTACCCCTATAGATTTCTTAAGGAAAACAATAAATGGATCTTGGAATAATACCTCAATTGGAGAATTTGAGATATAGGCTTTATTCAGGACTACTCTTTCAGATTTCTCAAGGAAAACATCAAATGGATCTTGGAATAATACCTGATCTAGAGGATTTGAGATATAGGCTTCATTCAGGACTACTCTTTCTTCCACTTGACTATATTTGGGACTCTCCCGGTAAAGCAACTCTTCCTTTTGCTCCTGATCACTTGAAATGTCAGACTCATCACACATTGCAGTGTAGTTTTCTTGCCAAGCTGATGTGTTTTGATAGGGAGGGCTGAACACTGTGTGAAGGTTATCAGGTTGATGAGAAAGGATGCACTTTGATAGTAAATTATCTTGAAAGGACAGTGTGACAACTCTCATGTGTTTATCAACCTCTATTTCTTCATCTGCAATTTGTAACTCAATGGAACTGGGTAACTGCAAATCTGGAGTTAAGGAATATTCTATGTCCAAAATGATTTCCTCAACCATTTCAGGCAAAGGATTCTCATTTACAATATGCTCAAGAATTTCACCATCTTCCTCAACCTCATCATCAAAGCTGAAAAATTGTTGATTTCCAACTATGTGAATGTTATATTTGACGGACTGAAGTGAAGTAGAGTCAAGAGTCTGAGACTCTTCACTTACTTCTGAACTCTCAAGGCTCTCCTTATCAGTGTTATAGATGACCTGTAATGGCTTCTCACTTTTCTCAAGTTTATGAAACTGAGCTTCCTCCCGAAAATCAAAAATTGAATTTTCTGCAAAGTTAGCTTCTGTTTGGAAATCATATAAGTCAACATATTGATCAAACATTTGAGAATTATTAACATAAGCAATGTCACCAGCCATGTACATTGGACTGCCAGATTGCTTTTCGTCAACTTGATTTACAAATCTATTTTTTGACTTATGATATGCAAGATTAACAGGATAAAGATCAGAGAAGTTTTGGTTATTAGCTTCTGCATCTAGTAACGGAAAATGCTTTTCTGATGGTTTGAGAACTTCTTCCTTTTCCATTATCTGCTTGTTTATATCACTTTCATTGTATAAGATAAAAGAATCTAAATTGGAATGAGTGGAATAAATGGGAGTATTGTTTTCCATGACTGCTTGAGTTACCAGAGGTTGAGTTACTTCTAGTCCCAGGTTTTCCATGACTGCTTTAGGCATGAGGTTATGGGAGGCACCAAAATATAACATGGCATTATGTAATATCTTGTCCCGTATGTTCAGGCTCACATAGGAAGGAGAAACATATCCTTCTTGGTATTGACCTTCTATTTTTGGGCCGGATAAGAGCTCGGGTTTGTTTTCAGTTATATTTAAAGTATCTGCCTCGCTCCCCATGTCAAAAACTTTGAAAATTTGAGATCTATACCTATCTACAGTTATTAGCTCAGTAAGGGGTATGGTAAATTTTATTTCGGAAACTTCCCCTTAGAAACTAAAAGGAGTTTGTAGTTTGGGCAGATTTGTTTCAGCTTTTTTGGACATGAACTTTTCTATGCTCTTAATTTGTTGATTATGGTTTGAGACCTTGTTTGACACAGTCGCCTTGGGAGTCTTTGTGGAGGTACTAGGAGTATCCGAGCTAAGACTTGTTTGAATAGCTTTATCTTTGTTTTGGTCAATTTTCTTAGCCATAATTTTGTTGCTATCTATGGCTTTTTTAAGGATGGTGTCAGAGGTTTTAGCAGTGTCAGGGCTACTCTTCTTGGAGTGGTCTTGGTTTTTTCTGCTTCTAAGGTTATACTGCCTATGAGCTTCTATAATGGAATTCTGAAAATCTATGGCAGGATCTTCGAGATCTTCATAGTCGGTTTCGTCCTGACTTGGGGAGCATAACTCTTGCTCTTCTGCTGTGAGGTAAACCTTACTCTTGTTATCAGAACCTATGAGTTTCCAATGATTTTCATCAATGGGTGCGGTATCCTTATTCTCTTCATCAACATAATTCTCACTGAAGGATGGTCTAATCTGCTGATCATTTCCTCTTGGTTTATTTTGAGACTGATCTTTTCTAAAGCCTTGTTTCCGGTTTTGAGGGTTTGGTTGGTTGTCCCTAGGAGGCGCTTTTTCACTCCTTTTTTCCCACATCTTTGTCATGGATTTTATCAGGCCATCTATTCTAGGATCTAGGGAAGGAGATGAAGTGGAGACCTTATCTCTATATGGGACTTTTCCTTCTAATCTAGTCCTGGCTCTTTTTTCTGCTAAGTTGGCTTCTGTTTTTATGGCTATTTGTTGCATTTCCTCTAGGGTAGGGGGATCCTTGTCTCTCAGATGATATTTCATGTCTGGATCAAAACCCTCGGGGAATTTTTCCAAGACTAAACCGAGTGGGGGTTTGAAGTGAGGTGGGAGGGCGTTATACACACTGTTGAACCTAGTGCGGTATGCCTGGACACTTTCCCCATTTTCCTGTTTTAGGTTGTTGTATTCTGATAGGATTTGAATAGGGTTCCTTCGGACTTCCCACTTGTTCGTGAAGACTTGGCAGAGTTCTAGGATGTTGTGGATGCTGTTTGGAGGTAAGCTTTTAAACCATGTTTTGGGTTCTCCACCCAGGCTTTGGGCGAATATTCTCATTCTGACAGTTTCTTCATGTACTTCCATGTATTCAAAAGCATCGCTAATTCTACTTACATGCTGTTGAGCTGTGGCAGTCTCTTCTCCAGTAAAGTGTGGGATTTTGTCTTGATATTTATTTGGGAGAGGAGCCAAGGGCGGTGGCAACACCAAAGGTGCATACCAGGCTGCCATGACGGGAACTAATGGATGATGTACAAAATGAGAACTAGTAGGCTGAGATGAGGTGGTTTGAACAGGTGTGGTTCGGCCAGGTGTGGCGGATGAACTTTGACTAGTGATATGGTTTTGAGCAGATCTGGGATGATGGGAGCCAAACTGATAGAGAAGCTGGAAGTCAGGAGGAGTGGTAGGTGAAGCTTCTCTACTAGGACTCTGTGGTGGGTCTAGGGGTTCAAGATCGTCAAAGTTTATCTTACTAGATGATTTGCTTCTGGGAAGAGTTTGTGATGACTCTAATTCAAAAGGTGAATCTGGTAGGATACTGAGATGTTTAGGTACTGATCTTGTTTTACGGATGGATCTACCAGTAGCTAGATGGTCACTTTCGGAAGCTTGCCATAGAATCTTCTCTAGGTCATCTACTATGATAGGGGGATTTGGGTCTGGATGAGATTTGGTATTGATTCTTCGTGAAGCCAGATTTTAGATCCAGAGTTTAAAGAGAATGGTATTGGTGAATGTTTTGGATGAGTGATTTCTCTAAAGTTCTACTAAGGTGAAGGGTGGTCAAAAATAAAAGGGACGAACTAGTGGAGTCGCCAGGTGGAACTGGGTTGTTTTTGTGAAGATAGCTATGGTCCACCACCAGTAAATAATCTGGGAATGTTTTGGATTTTCTTGATTTTTAGGTGCAACCTATGGTTTAAAGTATCCTAGACTTGTTTCAACACTTTGCTAGGGTGATGAGAACAAAAAGAGTTTACTCTAAATGGGTCTATGGGCTGCTTGCTTGTTTAAGTATCTAAAGGACCAAAGAGTCTATAAGAGTTTGCTAGACTATCATGAACTCAGTTTCTCACCATCTCCCGCTATGTTAGTGAGCGATGGGATTGGTCTATCGGATAGTAACCTAGAGTTTGGTAAAATAGTAAGGCTTACTAGAGTTTAGTGGAGTCGCTAGGTGGATTATCAGTTTGTTTTGAGATATACTTGTATGGTCCACCACCAATACTGTCAAAAGCCAATCTAAGGGAGTGTTTTGGGGTTTTTTGAGTTTTATGTGCCTACAAGGTTTGGAAGAGTTTTCTATAACTGACTCATCATTTTGCTAAGATGGTGAAAGAGCTATTTCTACCCTTCAGACAATATCCAAAATTACTAAGCTTGATTGAGACTTCAAGAGTTACTAAGGTGTACTTAGATTGTCACTAACTCAGAAGGTCCTACTGTGAGTGTCACTATGTTAGTGAGCAGTGGGATAAGTCAATCAGCTAGTAATCTCAAAAAGTCTTTAAAGATGAGGGAAACTAAGTTTTTTAATCACTCAGAGTCCCACCGTGATCGCCATTATGTTAGGTTTGGCGATGAGGTGGCTAAAACAGATGGTATTCTAAAATTTAGCAAAGTAGTAAGGCCTACTGGAGGCTAGTGGAGTCGCCAGGTGGATTTTTAGTTGTTTTGAGGTATATGTGTATGGTCCACCACCAATACTGACAAAAACCAATATAAGGGAGTTTTTTGGGGTTTTTCTGAGTTTTATATAGTCCTGAGGTTTGGAAGAGTGTCCTACAGCTGAGTCATCATTTTGCTAGGATGGTGAGACAACCAAATTCCACTCTTCTAAGTTTGACTGAGATTTTGAGAGTTCCTAAGGGATACCTAGGATGTTTTGACTCAAGGTCCCACCGTGATCGCCATTATGTTAGGGTCCCGTGATTTGGCCGATTGGTGAGCCAAATGACGATGTAACATCAAACCAAGCTTTGGAGCCCAAGGACCTAGCCTTCCTGGACTCAGAGAGGGCTCTCTCTATATGTGTAAAAGATGTCGGTGTGTTTGCTTGTGGAGTTCTGATATTAGGCTAGTTATGAAGTGAGTTTTTTGATTTTTGGTTTTTTAAGTTTGAGAGGGATAAAACTGATCAAAGATATAAAAATGGATAACAAGAAGTCATATCAATTGGGCTATGGGGTCAAACAGGTCAAGGAAGCTATGAGATGATGATGCAAGGCTGCTGTAGGGCCGATTTGATTCACGGTAGAAGGGATCTTTGGGAAAAATGGGGTAAATGGACATCAAGTTTGTGAAAGACGAGGGATTTCAAGTGTAACTAGTTGATAGCAGACATAAACATGTTATAGAAAGCCATTAATCATGCTAAATGTAACTATGAGCTAATTAATACATATAAATCAAACATTCCAGCCATGCATAGAAGTATAAGACCCTCTAACTTTGGGAAATGGCTATCAGACTTTGGGGAAAACACATAAGAAGGACTAACAACTCATAAAACTATGTCGGAACACCTAAACATAGTCTTTAAGTTATTGGGCACTTGGACAAACAAGCTTTCATAGTTTTAGGCAAAGGGCTAGATCGGGACTAGGCCTCCTTGGTTCAACAAGATGATAAACTAATCAGTCAAAGAGATAGTTTCATGGACAGAACTATGGACAGTCATAGGTAAGCAGGGCACACCATACATCCTACTCAACATGCATAGAACTTATGAATAAAACTAGCAACAATATCCTTAAGTTACTAAAGAGAAGTTAAGAATTCTTTAGTATAACTAAGGAAGAAGAAAACATAAAGCTATGAAGATTCAGGAATTTTGAGGTGCCTCCATGGGCATATCTCAAAACTAATCTCTACTGATCTATAGCAGCAAGAAGCATGTATCATGAATGAAAACTAGAAGACAACAACAAAGCAAGAAACACTATACCATTCTACCATGTCATGGAATCCATCACCAATCCTTCATCATCCATCAAAAGCATCCAAGAGGCAGTCCAAAAATCATAACACAAGTATGTTCTTCAAAGCTCATATGACCAATATATTGATTCTTCTCTCAAGTTCAGCCTCTGATTTACAATGAAACCCATGAAATAAATAGGCTTGAGGGAGGAAAACCTCATGGAGCAACTAGCTATCCCATTGGCCAAGTCAAAATATCTAAACTTGTCCTTGAGGCTTTGCAAAGCCCAAGGCAAAAAATATCCCATAAAATATCTAAAAAACTGCTAAAAATGGAAATTATATTGACTTTACATCATTTCCCAAGTGTAAAAATAGCTAAACGCACATTTGGGAAAAGCAGATTTTTGAGGTTCAAAAATTACAAAAATACTTCATATTTATATCTGAAAAAGGTCCCCTGACTTGATGGAGGCAATTGGAAGCCTTCCTGATGTCGAAACGAGGCTCATGATAGCTCGTTGAAAAGCTCTCTGTGTCTACTTTCCGGTGCAACTGAAATTATCTCAATCTGATGCCTAGAAGCGCCCCAAAACTATACCTATGTGCAAAAAACCAGGAAATAGCAGACTGCTGATATGGCGGACATAATGTGCAAAAAGAGGGCATTTTTCGCCAATTTGAGGGGGTGAATGATCTCCAAATGCTCTGAAAATCGTTGGGGACCTGCTCATATAATTATGGCATCCATTGGTATCATCCTTCTCTTTTGAAAAATCTTCAAACTGAAATGGCGAATTTATGAGTTTTCGACCAAAAACCCAAAAAATGCCAAAAAACAAAAAGTTGTCAAAATAGGCCCAAAATTGGCATGCATGACCCACAGGGGTCCATAGCAACATGATCCGAAGCTGAGGCCAAAATATCAAGGGCTGATATGCTTTTCTCCTCTTTTCGTGCCGGGTGCTTCCTCTTTGCCTTCTTCAATTTCTCTTGGGCTGCCTTCGGTTTGCGCCGGGCAAACTGATTTAGCTTTTGGAAGTGATGTGTCCTCTTCCTCTGTAGTTCTAAATCTCTGTTCGCCCTCTCAAGCTTCATTTCCAAATGTTTGTTAGCTCTTTCAAGCCAAGCCTCTTTGTTTTCTTCAATTTCCTGCTCAAGGAGTGCAGTGAGAGGAAAGGCTTGGAGCTGGGCCTGTTCTTCTGCTTTCTGCTTTTCCAAGGCTCTTTTAAGCCCTATAGTCCTAGGCCTCTTCTGCCTAGGCTGGTCTTCTTCCTCCTCCTCATCAAACTCCCCAATGAGCTCTTCTATTCTCGCTTGCGCCTTAGCTGCCTCATTTTTATATTTGATCACCCGTGCCTCATGAACAGCTGTGTGCACATTCATCTGTTTGTTTTCAATCTCTAAGAAGTGGTTGAAATTCCTTGCCCTTTGAAGATCCTCCTCTAATGCCTCAATTTTCCTTTCCTTATGGATTAGGATATTTTCAAGAAGGCGGGCTTCATTATCACTGTCATCGCTTTGGATAGGGATGACAGCTAATTCACCTCCATGCTTTGTACTTTCTCCAACTTTTCTTTTACCTTTGAAAGCCAATCTGGCGCTTTTCCTCCTTGGCATGCTAGAAGGTGTCCTTTTGGGCGATTTCCTCTTGCTAGGAACAATCTTTGTCACTGTTAGGGTGGCAGCTTTAGCCCCTCTTTTCCTTGCTGTGCTGAGCTTTGTTATTTTGAGAGGAGGATGCACAACTGATTTACCTTTGACATCTTCCTGAACTTGCTGCTCTTCTTGAGGCTGCTGGATATCTTCTCCTGGCTGTTCACTTTGCTGCCCCTGTTCGCCAATATTAGCTTGCTGCTCTTCATCAATGTCTTGTTCAATTTGTGCCTCAAGAGGTGTCTCAATTTCCTGCCCAACTTGTTGTTCTTCATCTGCTGTCTGCTGCTGTTCCTCAATTTGTAACTGCTGCTGTACATCTTGGACCTGCTGTCCTTCACTTCCTATTTGCTACTGTTCTCCATCATCTAACTGTTGTTTCTCATCTCTTTCCTCTTGTTGACTTGACTGTCCTGTAGACATCCTGAGCCTTCTAGGAGTAGGCCTACTGGACAAAGGTACCGGGCGATGGACAGGCTGAGTGGGAAAAATATGGGCAGGAGGAACAGTAGCAAAATCTGGATGGCTGATGAATAAATCCCATGAAACCTCTTTCTTCTCTAGCTGGTGTAGGAAGATAATCTTGATCAAAGAATGATGAAAAAGGGAAGGGATTTGCAGAGGTGGGGCCTTCTTCTGGACAGTAGATGCCATCTTCTCTATCCTCTTGAACAAAAAGTAAGGGAGGTTTAGTTGCCTGATTCTAGTAAAATGCATCAATAATCGGACATGGTAGGCATAAATTCAATCAAACCTCCCTTCACAAGTAAAATATTTCATTATGACTTTTATAAGAGGAGCATAGCTGTCAAGGAGATATGAAAAAGGGAAAATAGCAGTGAAAGCCTCTGTATGTTTAGGCTTGATGAAAGGCTTGTAATCTTCTAAGTCAAGATGAGCCTGCTTGAACCATTTTTCACCATGATACGGGATCTTGGTGGCCTTGGACACATATCTTAGAGAAATTTTGAAATCAAGACCCGCCACTTGGAAATTTTTTTCTTTGAATCTCAGGGCGCAAAAGTGTGTTAATGGTGAAAAACTCTTGACTTCTTCTATCTTCTGGCAGAAATCTAGGCAGCCTACTTCATGGAAGTTGAAAAGTACAGATGGATGAGCATTAATCTCTTCTGTAGAGATGGGCTCATATCTTTTATGTGGACCGCTCCTGCTGTCTTGCCTCGGAGGCATTTTGACCTGAATATGCTTTGAAAAAGACAAACTGCCTCACTGTGTGTAAACTGCCCTGTTGGAGTCAAATTGTGTCAATGTACTGCTTTGACAAATAAACAATGTGATTTGGATGGTTTTGCCACAAGTTTCTTTTAATACACAACTTCTGCTCTCTTAAAAAGTAGCCTTCTATCTTGAATGTACCTCAGCCAGGCAGATTTCTCAATAGGACACCATATAGTAAAAAGGAGGCAGACTGCTGTGTAAATTTCCTGTACACAGTGTTAAGAAATCACTCTTCTTGTGAATTTGTTAGAGGCCAATCAACACACCTGTATCTGTGTCTCCAAGGTAAAATTCAATCATTAAAACCCTGCTCTTCAGAAAGTGGCCTTTCACCTTGAAAATATCTCAGTCAACAACTTTTCAATATGATATAGTATAGTGGAATAAAGGACAGACTGTATGAGGCAGGATGTATATGGTGTCAAAATCACCCTGTTCTGTGAATTTTTTAGATGTCAATCAATACACCTGTATCTCTGCCCCAAGGTAGAATTTCAATGATTAACAACCTGCTCTTCTCGGAGTGTAAAATAAAACAACAGACTTATGGACATGCAGTCAAACTTCAGTGTAGGTATACAGTCAAATTTTACTGTTTTGAACAAGGTGACAGAGTTTGGAGAATGCCTCAAAAGGTTTCAACAAGGTCTGGAAGAGTCTCTACCTTTCCAAACAGGCAAGACCTCCTACCAATATAACACCTCTGGTTATGTTAGAAAATCCTTTACTTTGGATGGATAACAACTTGTCAATAAGCTTGAAAAACACAAGGCAGTCAACCAACAAACACAGTGAATACTGTTCCTTTGTGAGAAGTGTGAACAACCTTCCTCCGGAGCTTCAACCTATAATTTTCTGCTTGACCAAGAACCCTTTCTCCTACTAAAATTCACTGTTTCTCTATATGTATGTCATTCCTTTAAACAGAACAGGCTCATAAAGTTAACCCCGGTGTGATTATACATTCAAATTTATAGTTAGAGTAGAGGAAATAGGGTTTTAAAAAGCTTTGAAAGCTTGAGCAGAAGCTATAAGAATTTCCTCTTTTTAAAATAATGAAGGCTTCTTTCAATATAGAATACTAGACATCTTTGGAAGAACGTCTTTATGCCATCTGAAAATCCACTCGAAAATGATCCTTTGAAGAACAGAAAAACAGTCACAGTGAAAAAACTGACTTTTATCACTTTGACAATTTCGCAAATTTCGAATGCAATTTCAAAATACCTCTTGAATTCGATGGAAAATCCTTGGAGCAGAGCTGGAGATAACTCTGAAGGTCCTCAAACCTGCGCGACACTCTTCAGGGAAAGGGCGGCGCGCAAAAACACCACCCAGGAGGCTTGTCGGGTCGGGGGTCGGGCGCCGTGTACAGGCGCGTCGCGCAACTGTACAGGCGCGTCACGCCAACACTGACCACTCGTTGAAAAACTCCGCCAGGCGCGTCGCGCAACGTTTAATTTGTGCAACTTCTGCAATTTGACCCGAAGTTTGCTTTGCTTGATGCCGAGGGTAACAAAAGGACTTTGCTTCGATTTGACAATGAAAATGCACTATTCACCTTACTCCATTGACATAAAACAAAACTCTCCAATGGTCATATTCTTAAATGTAACATGAACTCTCGGTCGTGTTTTGCAGGGTAAACACAGTCTTTTGAATTTTTAAAATCAATACCCCTCGGCGCAATTTCAAATTGGAATCACGAGCGATGCGTGCATTGGAGATTTCTATGTTTTTTAGACCATTTTAAACATGGATCAACCCCTTTATAACAAACAAAAATGGCTTGAAAGGTCACACTCTGCTTTACTTATGCACAGGTGTTCGAAGGGGATTCTTGCTAGTTTTGTTCCTTGGGTGACAAACACCGAACTTCAAACTTTGAAAAATAACTCAATAACCTTTATATCATCTCTGCCACTGTTTTTAATGACGCTGGTGATATTTATGAATTAAGGTAACCCCCTTTTTAAAACTGTCAAGAAAATACCTGAGAACTGCTTAGTTTCCGAAAGGGTAGGTTTTGCCTTGTCAATTTTCTTTGATAGCCTTGGTGTTTATTTACTTCTTCAGACCTTTACCTACTGTGGGTGCCAAGTTTACTGGTCTTCTTGGACCTTTGATCTAAGAAAAGCTCATTGTTTCAACATACTTTCTTGCCTGTAGGTGTATCATTTATGATATATCTGTTCTTTGGAATAAAGAAAAACTGTGCTTGTTTTAAATCACCTAAACAAAGACAGTCTATGAAAATAACCTCCTTGCCTATTCATAAACTTGTATGTCTTTTGGGAACAAAACTTGAAATGCCTCCCATCATTTGTGATGTATATTCTGAAAGGGGAACTTTTATGAACCAGGAAGAACAGGTCTCTTGGAAACAATTATCATTTGCTTTGACCAGTGTATTGACCTTTTTGTAATAGAACCATTCCAAAGCTCAACTCTGTCCACTGTTTTACCTTCTTGGTGATATTTTTTAAAGAAAAATCACTCAAGATATGTTTGAAGAGCTTTGAAAGCTATGTTTTCAAAAAGGAGGTGGTCTGTCTTCTTCCAACTTGTTTGATAATTTCTGCTTCTAGGTGATTTATTAGCTTCTCTTTGGATTGTAAGTGCCATCTTTTGGTTGCATCCATTCAAACTATATTTCTCTGTTTACTCAAAAAAGGAGCTCTTTTGGGCTTCTTGGCATGTGACAGTAAAGTGACTGTGTGGCCACTTCTCCTAAGGAAACTACCCTTTTTGTATCAATGGCCTGTGTATATTCAAATTGTCCCCTGTCCACTATAGGTATAGTTTGACAGAAATTTCCATATGAATAGGAAAACCAATACTTTTTGAATCATAAACACCATCTGTTCACCTGTGTAAAGACTTTTGTTTTCTTTCTTTGTCTGTTTCCACTGCACCTTTTGACCAATCAGTTTTCAACAACATTCAATACCTTGGCCATCTGCTCATAAATGGAGGAGGCCCTTCACTTGGCAAAGTATCTGAAGATTGTTTGATAAGGCTGCCTGACAAGGGTTTGCTAGGATTATGATGGTAAGAAACCAACTTGAAAAACATCAATACTGGCACCTCTGCTTGCAAACACTACTGTGCTTCAGAAAAACCCTAGTCGAAGTGTCACTGTCTCACTGTACTGCTTTGAGGGGAACTGAGATGTCATTATTTGCTTTGTTCATCTTATGACAACTTATTTGAAAGACAGTCTCTGTGACTATGGAGGTCAGCGCCCTTTGAAAAAAAAACACCTTTTGTTCTGCCTATGTAATGACAAGTTTTGTCAGCATTTCTTCAAATTGGTCCTGTTGGAACAACAGGATCTTTATGATTAGAATTGTTTTCACTCATGATGTGCCTTTCTAAAGTTTAACAATTCACATGTTTTGAAAACTTCAAATGACTTCCTTTATCAGACCAAACTCTGTTTTCCTTTGAACTTGCATACTTCAGACTCCATCCCTGTTATGATCATCACTCACATTCAGAAAACCTGGAGTTATTGTTTCACTGTTCAGTAAAGGCAAACCTGGGTTTCTGCATTTCCTTTAAGTCAATACTGGCCAGCGCCCTCTGCTTGTAGATGAAGGAGGCGCCCTAACCCTCTTCTTGCAAATGAAGGAGGTTCTGGGCCATGACAATTTACCAGTTTGCTGTGACAGTGGTGTCTTTCTCTTCCTATGATTTTTATGCTGGAAGGAAACTGCAAGGTCTTGATGAGTGACTCTCTGTTTGCAGATATATCTCAGGCTCATGTTACATTTAGAAGCAGTTGTTCTTCTAACTGTAGATTCAAGCATTTCCTCCTGAGATGAAGTTATATTTCCTGCCTTTGTAGAATCCATAAAAACACTGTGAAACACCTAATAGTCAGCTTGAGACTGTGGTTTGTGCAGTGCTGAGACCTAGGGGTGTAAGTGGCGCAACTTAGAGCTGTTGTCAATTTCATTCGTAGAGTGGGAGGTCAGTCATGGTTGGTCTGTAGCAGATGGAGGCTTTTTGTCTTTTTGATGATTGCCAAGGGTAAAATGTCTTAAAGCGCCACTTCCTAACATAGGGGAGGCTTTTGAAACAGACTTGGACTTTTCCTTTTGGAGCTGATGGGCAGACCAATAGGGCTGAAGCTAGATAGGATAGTGATAATGAGGTTTTGATTTTGACATGGGTGGACTGAAAAGTAGAAAGGCGAAAAAAGTTTTTAGGAGGTTTTTCTAGATGACATATTGACATAAGGAAATCAGTTTCTAGAAAAATCAGCTGTAGATATAGTCATCACTAACATGTAAAAAATACTGATGGCTAACAGGTACTCTCTTCGGGCTGCATCTTTTCATCGTCTTTGTTAGTCACCATCTCTCTTCCTCGCATCGCTGGGCTCCCATGCACCCGCCGCACTTCCACTGCTGTCCCATCTTCTTCTCGGGTATACAAATCCATAATTCCTATCCTCTAAGGCACCTCCTTCTGGTTCTTCCTTGCCGCTTCCCGTCGGCTTAAATCTCGCATCACCCTTTTTCGCCACCTATCGGCGATCTGCGCCCGCCGATGTGCACGTCGCTCCCTCAACTTGTGTGCGGCCTCAACATCCATTCCCCACTTCCCGATTCACATTCTACGTAGCACCTGTCCCTTCTCCCTTCCCCCAGCACTGGAGGTTTACGATTCCATACTTGCTTTGTGGAATTCCATCAACCCTTCATCCACCATCAGGGCTTTAATCCACAGCGGAATCTCCTTGAGAAGCTTCCCTCTTAACCCAGAATGGAAAATAGCTTCAGCTTTCAAAAAGGATTGGTAGCACTCGGCAAAAAACTCCACAATATAGCCGTCTAACTTGGTTTCGACCCAAAAATCCACTTCACGAGTCAGCTCTGTGCTCAACCGATGTAGAGCTACCAGATCCCCGTGTATCCACCTGCGGTTTATCTTCCGCGAGCCATCTTTAAGCACCTTCGTTTGTAACCTTCGCAACCAATTGTAGAGATCGCTGGGGAATTTTCCCCAGAAGATTTCGTACGTATCACTGGCTAAATCAGAGAAAAGGACGAGCTCCTTGATCGCCACCTCCTTTTTCTTGGTCAGCTCTGCTTGCTGAGCAATGAATTGGTCGAGATGATTATCCCACCATCGTCGTATCTCTCCTTTAAAAATCCTCGATACCATGATCTAGTTCCCCTCAGAACATGCAGGTCCCAGCAATGGAACCATTTGTTGGCGAGAAGTCAGGTCTCGCGGACAAGACCCCGGTTCAGGAGTTGTGGCAAACAAAGGAGTCCGATGTAGTCTAGGATCACGCCGGAATTTTCACCCTACTTCGGAGAGCAGTGAGTCTCACCTGATGCATGCCGCAACCACATGCAGAAGGGGATTAGATCAATGGCAAGGCATAGAGTCGCAGCTCACGATGGACAATGCATCGATTATATAGACAAAGTCATGTACGCAAGAGCACTTAAGAAGCATTCAAGTATTAAGCAAATAAAATTTTAAACCAGCATAAACACATTACATACATGTAAACCTCTTATTGAGACAACAACCTTTCATTATATTAATCTCTTGGCCAAGCTCATGATTACATAGCATCTTCAGCGATAGCTTACAACCCTAATACAGATGTCTTACAGAACAAAAATATAGAAGATTAGGAATCACAGAGATGTCATGCATGATTTCCCGCAGTCGCTCTGTGCTTCTTCTCCTGTCATGAGCCTCGCAACATCTGTTGCTTCTCCTTTCTTTCAGCCGGGTGACTGTTATTTATTCACCCACTATCGCGACTATCAGTTCCTCCCTGTGTATTTTCTTCAGCTGCTTCCAACTTCTCTCCTGTTATCTGTGTGTTCCGCTTTCTGTCTTCTGCTGTGTGTTTTCTTCATCTGTACTTGTGCGTGTTCTTTCTTCAGCTATCTCATGCTTCTGCGCCACCTTGATAGCTTCGCGACTCCTGGTATTTGCGACGTGGTCGTGATTTCCATGTGTCTTCATGATGCAACTCAAAAGGTCATTCGAAATTCAAAATGTTCTAACCAATATTTCAAAAACAAGGGCCCCAACAGTGGGGTAAGAGAGACTTGCAAAACCAATTGGCTAAGAGATGATCCAGAATTGGCACTTTGACTAGCCTCCTCCTACGTCTCCATTCATGAATGTGATCGGAAATGTGGGTGGCGGTGTCTTAGCAGAGTGAGGTTAATAGTTCCGTTCCGGTCTCAAATATAATTGGTAGTTGGAAGTTCTTTAGAAACTCCGTTGCTAAAGCACCAAACGTATTGATGGTGGCACGTGGTAATTCAATGTACCACTTGGCAGCATTGCCTGTAAGCGTGCGGGGAAACAGTCGAAGTTGGACACTATCATCTACCATGGAATTGGATATAGATCATAGGTGAAAGGAAGTGATGTGTGCGGCTGGGTCGTCCCCTTGTTTCCCGTTGAACTTCGGGATGTCGGAAGGAATCTTATGCGGCATTGGAGGCCAAAGAAATTTGTGATTGATGGGATCATTAGTCAGTTTATGGATATCGGGGCTGTCCAAAGCTGCCGAGAATGGAAATTGTGGATTTTCCCCCAAATCTAACCAAGGCAGTATGGGCTGACTATTTAGACCATAGGGTCCACCCATCAATGTGTTACCAGGAGGATAAGTAGGACTTTGGTAAAAATTTCCTATAGGCGGAGGAGTAGGGACATACGGTTGCTGTCCATAGGGCATGTTGTATTGCGGGGTGAACTGTTGGTTGCCCCAGTATAAAATTGCCCTCCCATTCCAGATGGAGGTTGGGGTTGGTTAGTCCAAATGGATGCAATAGAGTTTCCCGGAGGCATGATACTACTTGCATAGTTTGGAAACGGTATAGACCTACACCTATATTTGAACCACTTAAGGGAAAAGTATTAACAATAGGTTGTCCTATTTGTCCTAAGGATTGCAGAGGAAGTGAAATGTTCCCTGCTACCTAAGTGCTGGTGACACTGCCCCCTGGCATAGAGGCCAAGGGGTTTTAACTCAACAGAGGGTTCCAATCGAAAGGGTTGCTAAAAGGTACCGAAGTATTCATACTCATGGGAGGAGCTACCGTGGGTCCCAACGTGGTCACGGTAGAAGTAGATGCCGAAGGATTCGGTAAGCTACTGACAGTTGTGATGACCATAGGGTTGGGAATAGGTATATGTTGACTACTGGAGTTACCTAGTGATGGCATAGAACTGACCACCGGTGGGGAGGATGGTGGCAAACCTGGGATGGTTGCCATTGGCATCGACCTAGTGGATGTTGGTGGTGAAATGGATGTTGGTGCGGCCGAAGACATATCTTGTCGTGGAGGAATCTGAATTATCACAGGCCCCAACAGATCAGTGAGCGGAGGATTGTAATGAGGTACAACCCCTTCAGTGAAAGGGTCCTCCGGAAATTCCGGATGATATGAGGCTATGTGATAATCAAGATTAGTCAGTGGAGATTGCTCTTCCGTGGAAGGCATAGGGTCACCAAGGTTCAGTTCTTCCTCAATAGTTAGAGGAGGTAGACCTTGCTGTCGTCTAGACAGACGGCGTGGGTCGGGGGATGCCATGGTGACCTGCTTAATTTTAACAAATTTTAATAAATTGTGATGTATTATAAAGTCTCAGTGACAATAACCACACACCTAAAAAAGAAAAAGGACTCTCTAAAATCAATCAGCAAGCATCCAGAATAGGGTGCCCTATCTGAGTACTACCGTTCGCTGGTGATGAAATCCAGTATCACAATAGTATACAGAGAGGGTTGGTCAAAAGTACAGTTATGGTCACTCTAGAGCTTCACCCGAACCTTAGACGATAGGTGTAAGCACTCTCGTGAAGACGAGTACCCTCCTAAAGACCGAAGACAGAGTGGGTCCGTCTGTTTCAGGTATCAGGACAGCCCGTCCCAGTCACCTTGTGTAAGTCCCTAAAAAGTATGGCCACTAAAGATACCTCAAATCACAGACATCATCAGGGGGGTCCACGGTCAAGGACAGTGTGCTATATGGGCAGAATACCTAGATCCCCGATCTAGTTTCGACATCCCCAAAGGGAAACACAATATATAACACACCCACAGGATGTAGTCGAAGGTGGGCTACCTTCTTGTACACACAAGTGTTTTCTCGCACTGAGCTTCGGTAAAGGAACGGTCCCGATAATATGAGTGCAGTAGGATTTCGCTCGTTAATGACTCTAGTTTCAAGTTTTGAGATCTTGGGTAGTTTTCTCACTGTCCTAACCCAAGATCCTAGCCTGAACTACTGTTTGTGTGAGCTCAAAAAAAGAGTTGATTGATTTTATTATCGCTTGATTCTTAGTGTACTTGATTATTAGTCTTGCGGAGGGGGAGTGGACGTATGAAATGTGATGAGATTCTGACTCGAGAAACCATGCAAAACATGCTCTAGATATTAAATTCGATGAAGAGTGTTTCTACAGGGAGAGGTTTCTTTTCAACATCCATGCACTAATATTCAAATAGCTCAGTTCAACTTTTAAAGATTCAGACTTCTATCTACCTCTTTTAAACAGTCTATGAACTGGAAATTTCAGAATAAACTCAACTATGTGTAGAAAAATAATAATAATAAAAAAAATTACTCTTAAAAAGTAAATGCTTCGGACACTGACTTTTCAAACAAGAGAAACAAATAGAAATTCCAGCTTAGCAGACAAGCACAGGGATTTAGTCAGCAAAAGGTACTGATGGCCAAAAAACTCTGCAACTAAAACACCATTACAGCAGTGAACAACAAGGTTTTGGTTGAGTAATGCTCTGCCTGTGAGCAAAGACAGTGAATAACGCACAAAGAAAGCGTTATAATGCCTTTGGAAAACCTACGGTAAGCGTTAGCAGAAAGGTCTTCGATTGGTCAAACGAGAAATAGGATTGAACTGCGAGCGTTTGGTTATCTGGGCATCGAAAATGGTAGGAAAGGTCGCCAGACAAGGGCCAGAAGAGAGGAGGAAGCATATTCCGAAACTATGGGGAAATTCCCCGGCGAGAGATTGACGAGGGCAAATCCACAATTTCCATTCTTGGCGGCTTTGGACATCCCCGATATCCATAAACTGACTAATGATCCCATCAATCACAACTTGCTTTGGCCTCCAGTGCCGTATAAGATTCCTTCCGACATCCCGAAGTTCGACGAGAAACAAGGGGACGACCCAGCCGCACACATCAATACCTTTCACCTATGGTATATATCCAATTCCATAGTAGATGATAGTGTCCGACTTCGACTGTTTCCCCGCACGCTTACAGGAAATGCTGCCAAGTGGTACATTGAATTACCACGCGCCACCATAAATACGTTTGGTGCTTTAGCAACGGAGTTTCTAAAGAAATTCCAACTACCAATTAGATTTGAGACCGGAACGAAACTATTAACCTCTCTCCGCCAAGACACCGCCACCCACATCTTCGATCACATTCATGAATGGAGACGTAGGAGGAGGCTAGTCAAAGCGCCAATTCCGGATCATCTCTTAGCCAATTGGTTTTGCAAGTCTCTCTTACCCCACATAGCTAAAGACATTGGCCTTTCTGGTGCGGTTATAGAAGATCAATGCATCCGTCGTGCCCAGCATTTAGATTTAATCTATTCACAATCTGGCACGTTATATGATTTTCTCCCCTATGCCCCTGGCAACCCAAATCCTCCAGCTACTTAGAAAACCGGAGCTCATGCTGATGGTCTCGTTGGCACGATCTTTGGCATAGCCACAAAACAGTCTCGGGGGCAAGCCTCCCAGCCATATTCGGCTGCCACCGCCCCTCACCAAATGACTACTCTTCCCACCGCTGAGGTAAATACGGTGCAAACCTCACAAAAACCTAGCAGGACAAATAAGAATAACAAGAAAAAGTCATCTTCTTCGGAAGAGCAGTCGAATAATCAGAATAACACTAATCAGAAAAAAGCTGCCAAAAATGACAAAGGGAAGGATAAACCCATGAAATTTCCTTGCAAAATCTGTGTGGAGGACCACTTGACATACAAATGTCTTCGGCTACAGGAATGCACCGATTTCATTGCTAACAAGGATTCTGGGTGAACACCTGTCGTTCTTCATAATCCTTTCCCTAATCAAGAGCAGCAACATCAACACATGGTTGACAATCCGCCACAACCCCATCAACGGGGCAATGGTGGTTCATACCCTTCCGGCAAAGGACCATCTGCCATTTATGGCATTGAGAGTGTTGACCTTCAAACTCGAGCTAAGCTTTATGAAAACCCTACCATAGATGCTCAAGAACTTGGTACTAGTTCCAATCCACTGCCACCAAACAATTTGCATATCAAACGGCCTACTGTTGACCCCGTGATTCGTCCCCCCAAAGGGACACTTTGACGCATGACTCATAACACCTCTTCATGTGCAGCCCAAAACTACAACATTGTAGAATATTTGGCGTAGGCACTGTCAGCTATGTATGCTCTCAAATTATTACAAACCTGTCCAGCACAAAGGAAAGCCTTGCTTTCGGCCATTGGTGGAATAGACCCCCAGGATTCCATGCTAGCTATCTTTGATATGGAAAAGGCTAAACCTCGCCTCTCACACCAACTGGCATTCCAGGTGTAGGTTGTGTCGAAAGGGAGACCAATCCATCACACTTTCATAGACGAAGGTGCTTCAACCTGCGTTATGTCACAAGCTTGCTGGCTCAATTTAGGTTCTCCTACCCTCACCCCGCCATCAAATTCCCTCAAAGAGTTCGATGGGCACACTTTCCTCCCAAAAATATACCTTGCTAGCTTTCCCATCACTTTGAGTGGGAAAATGGTAAACGTGGATGCTGAAGTCGTAGAGCACCATCTAGACTATAATCTATTGCTTGGTCGCAGTTGGTCGTATGCCATGACCGCCATTGTGTCTTCGGTTTTCTGACTCATACTATTTCCACTGGATGGGAAAATATTCATAGTGGACCAGCTATCCTTCTGCACCCCTGATTATGCCACGTTACCAAGTAGCACTGTACCCCTAATAGGAGGCTTTCCTGACTCTTACGT
Source organism: Pinus albicaulis (assembly GCA_034641835.2). Classification (NCBI taxonomy): domain Eukaryota; kingdom Viridiplantae; phylum Streptophyta; class Pinopsida; order Pinales; family Pinaceae; genus Pinus; species Pinus albicaulis. The sequence goes on along the minus strand of JAXQQM020083790.1, from coordinate 23,825 downwards.
CAGTATCGGTACCGATCTTTTGAAGGCATCATCCCTACTGGGTTGTTTTCCTCTCCCGCCACCATCGATCCCAAACATGGTTGCAATGATATCCACCTCTTTGGGTGGCTCTATCGACCCATGGATCATTCCGGCACCTTCATAAATTGATTCCTACGGAGATCAGATGCCGCTCTCACTAGCCGAGTTGGCTTACCAAGCCATCCAAACCGCATCTGAACCCTCCACTGCTATGGTTTCGACCGAAGGTACAAAAATCCCTCTCATCATTGTTCTCTCTAAGGATCTCCTCAATGAAGTCTTGCCTACAGATGAAGCTATTCGAGATATCATGTCTCTAGAAGAATGACCTTGGGGATAGTTTCACCATCGCACTTCGATGATTGACTCGGAGGTGATAAAAACCGAAATCCCATCTTTTGACCCACCTAAGATGGTTCCCTCCGCTTACATGACTGTTCAAACTATCAATTCAGAAGGGAACATGGGTAATATTTCTAAGACAATGCTCATTTATATCTCGGTCAAAACAAGTATCATGGAAAATATTCAGATTGGAGCCGATTACCTTGAAAGGAAATTGCAACTACATCCCTTTTAAAAAATCCGCGATGTGTTTTCTTGGTCTTATGACGAAATGCCGGAATAGATCATACATTGTCGAGCATTATTTTTACGATATTTTTCTTGCTCGTTAATCCGAAAAACCTCAAGTTCCCTTCTTCGGACTCGTTAAACTTATACGAAGTTGACATCGAGCGTTCTTTTTGTATGGTCTTTTTCTTGCTCGTTAATCTGAAAAACCTAGAGTTTTCTTCTTCAGACTCGTTAAAATCATGAAGAAGCACTGAGCATTCTTTTTCAGAACCCTTTTTCTCGCTCATAAAATGGAAAAAACCCCGAGTTGTCTTTATCAGGCTCGTTAAACTACCACGACTGAAAGGATGGAGCCATTCTTTTCTCTTTTTCAAAGCTCTTTAAACTGAAAAAGTAATCGAGTTTTCTCCGCATGACTCGTTAAAATTTCACGGAGGTAATCGTGTTTTCTCCGCGTGACTCGTTAAAATTTCACAGAAGTAATCAAGTTTTCTCCATGCGACTCGTTAAAATTTCATGAAGTGCACCGAGTTTTCTTTGTCGGACTTATTAAAATTTCACAAATAGTATTGAGTTCACTCCGTGTCCTCGTACTCATAACAAAATGAGGTAGACATCTATCGAACATAGATTTCTCACTTTTCCAGTTTCGATGGACTAACTTACGGAAAATGAACTGTTTTGGGCTTACTATTATCCCTTTTCCATGCCCGGTTATCAAGACATGACAAAGGTACCCCAATGGAGTTGTATTTTATGATATTTTTCAAACTCTCTAAACATGAAAAATTCACTGAGTTTACTCATACGGGCAAGGTTATAAGAGATTAAGGATAGGGCACATGGTTGTCTTTCGACATTTTCAAACTCTCTAAAAATGAAAAATTCCTTTAGTTTACTAAATCCTGGGCTAGCTAGCTTAATCGGACGGGGAAAAAATTTGGACAAATTGGATACTATACCATTACATTTTTTCAAAAAAGGTCGATTTGGCGAGAAAAAATTATTCGGAACATGGCACTTCCCGAGAAAACTCTTTCGCAGTTAGTGAACCCTACCATCTTTGAGTATTAGCCTTCATTTCCCGGTGTCCCTACAGGTAAAATCCTAACACACTCTTTGGTGTTCATCGAGATTAATTTGCCTAGTACTGCAACGCAGAGTTGTTAGTATGAATCTTTTGTCAAAGTGTACAAAAAAATATCACTTTAGCTACACATAACTTATAGCCCTAACATCAAATATGGCTGCCAATATCTTCAGATATGTAGTTAGTTGATCAAGACAAGTGCTACAAAAATCCAGATCTATGCATAAAGAGACATTAAGCAGTAAAAATAAGGTTTTGCTCCATACATCCAATAGACAAGACACGAACAATATTTTTGAAAGAATTTTTGTATTAAGGGCACCTAGGAGGAAAACAAGAAGGTGTTTCCAATTCTCCTCAATGGGATGGGTTTTTGGAAGTCCTCAGCACTTCAAATCTAGCATTTCTCTCTCCTGTTGGTGTAGAAAACCCAGACAAACATAGAACTCAAAGGGAGCTCATAAAGTGAAATAATAGAAAATTTGACAATGATAATGGTTCAAAGTCAGACCAAGAGCATAGATCCAGAGTGATATAATAGGCAACAAAAGGTCATGAATGGTAGGAAAAACCCTTCTATTTATAACAAAATATTAGGGTAGTCTAGAACTTGGTGCATGAATAAAATATTATTAACCAAATTCTAGAACCACCTTTTAGGAATATTTTATTATATTTGTTGGAGGGAAAAGGATTTTGACTTGGGTCAAATCCTTTATTTATAAATAGTAAATAAATAAATTATTTATTTATTATTTTAAGGAAATGGTGGAAATATAATTAAATAAATAATGATTTATTTAATTATTTATAAATGATTTAGTCATATTTAACAAGGAATATTATTTAAATAAGATTTAAATAATTATTCCTAGAAAGTAATAAGATAAATAAGGATTTATCTAATTAATTTCCTTGTTTTGGGTTAAATATAACCGGGAAAATCAAACAAATATAGATTTGTTTAATATTTCATTTTGGGATTTTCTATTTAGACCATAAACAACCTAATAAATGTGTTTTATTAAGCTATTTTACATAGTGAAAGCAATTTTACTTTGGGTAAAATTGGTCTTACATGATGTACTTGGGTCCATCTAATGATAATAGGTTAGATGACCAAAAAATGGTGTAAATAGATTTCCCCCCGAGCGTGCGAGTGTTAGGAGCAAATCGTATGACCGAAGTACGTAATAAGAACTCAATCACCAGACATCAAAAGGGAAGTCGGAGAGAGAGATGTAAGGTAGACTAATGTTCTGAAGAACTAGACCCTGAGGAGACGAGACTTACAGTTGCAACAAGTCTCTTTTTATGAGAGGGTACCTATGCTAAAGGCAGCGGGGGAGGCATACCTATGCCTGCCGAGACAAAGTACAAAAGAATAGTGTGTCCGGTAAACAAGGGACCGGACCATAAAGTACAACCGGCATAAACATGAGCCAGATAGAAATACAATGAAGGATCCCACATACATGCTGTGCCTGGAATAACAGCCAGGACTTATACAATAATATCTGAGTACATGAGATACAAATACAACCCAAATTCCCCTTGAAAATGGGAAAGGGCTCGCAAAATATTACTGATACATGCAAATCAAAAAGGTGCTACAAGCGGTTAAGGCCGACATCATCAAATATATGGAGCTGCATCAAAGGCTGTAAATGAAAGAGGTCATCCAGGAGCATGTGGGGGGCTACTGCGGGGAACCACCCCTCATAGTGGACATCTCACACACACCTGGGAATCACCAAGAGCTGCTACTGCATCACTGAACCATCAAGTATACGGATCTCGATCATGCTGAAAGGAGCTGGAGCTGAGAAAAAATCAAGTCAAAGGGTAATGAGAAGGCCCTTTTCCTGATTCGAGGCACCGAACAAGAGTGGAAGCTGGAACCAAGGTAAACCGCCCTCTAGACCAGTCTTTTGGAATGAATGAGCTGATGTCGACAGAAGGAGGTCCGCCATAGGTGAGGCAATGAGAGATCCTCAACTAAGGCGTGAGAGAAAATAGTCGAGCGACTGACAGACTAATACCAATGATGATGGTAAAATGGAGGGGACTGAGTAGCGAATGGACGAATTCCCTTGTTAGAGCATAAAGGGCATGAATGACATGGCAGTGACTGACACAATATCATGAGGGATAAGGGACAGTGGGACTGAAGGCCATAATGTCCGACACAAGAGAGGGATCAAGCAATTAAGGATGGAGGACTATAGCGGGGTACAAAGGGACTCGGGATAGACTCCATGAATGCGATGATGACTCATCTTGGATGCTCTAAACAAGGGTGACTCGATGGTGCTGCCACATAGAAAAGAGCCCATGGGGGACCCGAAAAACATGAGTACAAGATGATATCTCATGACAAAAATCGACACAAACAAAGAAAAGTATGGAGGCAAAGTGGTGCCCCAAGTACAAGTGTTGTAAGTGAGGAAATTCGATTTTGGGGGGAGGTGAAGTGATCCATCTTGGACAAAATGTGTCCTGGTGAAGTATCAAATCAGAAAAAAATAACAGATACCCATTTGAGGGCTCGGTGAGAGCTTTCCAACAGTGCAGACGGTTTGTCAATCGGAGCTACGGTATGGTCGTAGCAGGCGAAAGAAGAAACAAGGGTTCTCTTTTAATAAGGCAGTTTTCCCTCCAAATCCACTCATTTGCTAGTGTTGCTGTGGTGAATTTAGAGAGGAGAGAAGGCCCTAAATCTTGTGGTGAGCGTAGCGTACAAACCGACCGTTGGAATCGAGATCCGTCAGTTGCAGGTAAGAGGCCTAACCTTACTCTTTCATTTTGATGGATTTAAAGTTCAGATTAGGGCCCAGAATCTCAGAAACAGACCCTCTTTCATCTCTACGGTCGGGGCGCACTTTTTGGGCCAAAAAATGCGACCTAGGACGCAGGTTTTTAGCCAAAAACTGTGACCTGGCCCAGGATTATGCAGAAAAGTGCGACCTGGAGGATGAAGGGGATTTCAGTGCTATGTTAGGGCTGAGATTTTGGTTTTTGTGATTGGTTACAGTGTTTTCTATCTGTAGACTGACAAAGATGATGTTTTTGTGCAGCTATGGCAGATATACGGGTCAAATGGAGAGAGAGAGAGACCTGGGCACATTACGGACAGAGATCCAGATAGATCAGCGTGTCCGTCGTGTATTGGCCAGGTTTGGGGTTCTAAAGTTTTTGGAGAACCCTTTGATGAGAGCTGGGGAGCCCTTGTTGGCCTGGATTGTCAGTTATTGGGATCCAGATCATGAGGTCTTTATAGTGCAGGGGCATAGGATCGAATTGACAGTCCAGGACCTGTATTTCCTGACTGGTCTCCCGCCACTTGGGATGGTGGGAAATACGCAGCCAGTGTTACCGCGGGGGCGGAACATCATGGAGTTTGTGGAGCGACATTATCGACCGGGTCTCCAAGTCAAAGGGACTCAGATATCGATCAGGGACTTAGAGAGATTAGAGACCCGTGCAGTGGCGGCAGCGGTGCTGCGGATCCTGGGAAACCAGGCATTCCATGGAGAGTGTGTTGAGTGGGACCTACTATGGGTGGGCCCAAATGATGTTGGTGTCGTTAAAACAATAGTTGTCACTGTGCAAGCGGAAAGTGAACCACGATTTCTCGTATGGGAATTTATTGTGTTCCTTCTTTTTTGAGAAGATCTCGACCTTACGACCTCGTATACAGCTCCTAGATGGGGGCCCAAGAGAGCCTAGGATGCGCCGGTGGGGGCACCTACTGTGTAGAGGAGGAGGAAGGGTGGTCGGACGGGTATTTCGTCCTGAGTTCTTTGCCCATTGGGATCAGATGCCGTTATACATAGACGACTATCCCTATAGTGGGATGAGTTATTGTGGAGATCCAGACCTGCCACTTCTTCCTGGTCGAGTATGGGGGCCGGATGGTAAGTGACAAATTACTATTCTTTTATGGGCATGTTAAATTTATTGAATAGTAGATAGGGTACTGATTCATGTACTTTTGGTATGCAGATATAGCTCCGGTAAAACCGGCCGAATATATGGGACGACTGGCAGCATCAGGAGCTGCAGGCCCGAGTGGATCGAGAGTGGCGTAGGGTGAGGATGCGGCCGCCCTCCTGGAGGACATCCGTCGTAGATGCGAGAAGTTTCTGACCGGTGTTTCAGAGCGCGGGTGGCAAGACTTAGATGGCCAGTACGTAGAGCCATGTATTGGTCTACCCTCGGAATGGCGAGGTGTCATGCGGCGCATGGCGATGGCCGGTCAAGGAATACGTGATCTACGAGCTGCAGGAGCAGAGCCATTGGCTCGGAATCCACCAGATAGTGACTAGGTGTGGGGCATGTGGTGCCCCCTAGTGTGTATGTAGGGGCAGGTGGTGCCCCCAGTTTTGAGTTTTCTGTAACATGCTATGGGCATGTCAAATGTATCAGAGTAGATGGACTCTAAACACATGTTTTGCGACACATATTATGGATATGCATATTTTTCAATGATTATGAATGTTATTGTCTTGTATGAAATGCGTGTGATAAATGCCAATCTAGAACATGGTTTGCAATACTATCTACATAGTGGTTCTGTTCTCGAGGTACATGGTTGAAAGTTATGGTTTCGAATTCACGTATCAAGAGTTTCACTCGTAAATATTATCTAAACAGCGCAGGATTATGCACACGATAGACACCATTTAGTTGCATGACAAGAAGTAGGGAATCTAAACGAACATGCAGATGGAGGATGTGATGAAAGAGGGCATCGGCTAAGAGACCATGCACTACATCATATTCAGCCTGATTGTTGGTGGCAGTACCAATGCAGACCCCGTTTGAGAGCACAAGGGCATGTAAGGGGGTGAAAATGGCCCAACCTGCCGAGGCTAGATTCCGGGAGTAACGACTTGCACCGTTGGCATTGTTGTTCCTTGAGAAACAATTCCTTGCTGTGAACAGGAATCCGTGCTCAAGACATTAAAGATTATGTCACAAAATGTATGTCTGTCTCTATTTATTAAAACCTTCAAATATTAATAATATATCTCACAGATATCAAATCTTTATAAACTCTGCAATGCCATGTTCCCTTTATATTGAAGTGAGCGAAATGGAAGATGAAGAAAGAAAAGGATTTCAGTTTGTCATGCTGCTTAAAACAGAAACTGCCATAATAAAATCCTGAAGAAGTGAATAACAAATAAGCTAAAGTAAAGGAGTGCCCATTAAGGATAATTAACTCTTAGATACATAAATATCAAGAGACCTGTAGCTCTAATCACTCTACTTTATTCTCAGATATGAAAATGAAATGAAAACCAAGAAAACTCTTCAACACAAATGGATAATAGAAACTTGCAAAGCTTTTTCATTCATTCAATATTGTTCAGTACAAAATTAGCCTTCAAGGTTCAAAACTCGGAACCTTCTTTCTTCCTTAAGATGTCTTTAAATACAATCTGAACCAAAATGGTTTTCAGTTATAAAACTGATTCTAACTAACTGTAACTGCTTAACTACTCTCTGTAGTGGAGGTACATGCCTCAGAAATATTTTATTACATTTACATAACTTCACTTAAAACAAAATAAAAGATAATAACTCCTAATCTAAAGGAACTGATGTTCTTGGAATAGCGGCTGACTCAATGACTACTTGCGGCTGAACGACTACTTGGGGCTGTTTGGCTGGAAATCCTTTTTCTGTGTCAATATAAAATTTCTTGCATTCCTTCCAGAGTTTATCTTGAGTTATCGGAGCATTCTTATAATGATGATATTCCAGTGTGAAGGCAACAACTTGACTGTGAGTGAGGTTACTTGATAATGCAAGAGAGGATGATTTACGGATGGCCCAACCTGCCGAGGCTAGATTCCGGGAGAAACGACTTGCACCATCGGCGTAACCGATATAGGGTGGGGACGGGAGGTCCTGCGGAATAGTGTTACAAGACAACAAATGGGGGGAGGAGGGACAATAACGGCAGCGTGAGTGTATAGTAGACATCGAGCAACAACTGCGGGAGGGAGTGTGATGGGCAAGATGGATATGACGCATATACAAACTGCATGGTGGTATATGGGGGCTAGAGGAGGGGTGGCTGGGACTCGGGCTGCGGAGGTCAACAGAGATACGGGTGGTGTTATATCGTGTATGGGCGGAAAGGAGGAGGTCAAGGGTGGAAGAGGGGAGGAAGAGTGGAAGGGAAACCACATGACGTGGAAAATTTACTTAAATCATCCATAGGGGAAGAAAGGCTCGCATATGGATCGTCACGGGGAATGACAGAAAAACAGGGAAACAAATGGTTAAAATACGTGGAGCCCAGGGTGGTCGCTGAAGGGGGGTAAAGCGAAACAACAGGGGAGGATTCAAGGGGAATGTGCTCCAAGGGTCTCACGGAGGATGATAGGTAGAGAATGGTGGTAGTAGACTCCGTCATCTGGACATCAGGGGGGGGAATGTCAATGGGAGCAGGGGGATCCTCAAGTTGACCTGAAGCATACTGCGCAAGTATGGGAGAGGCAGACTGATTTTGTTCAACCTCATACTCTCGGATTACTTCTAAAGAGGCGCGGTAATGCGTCAGGTGAGGACAATGGTGGGAGTAATGGCCATGGACACCGCACAAAGCACAGGGTTTTCTAGTGTGAATAGTTTTTGGGTTCTTGGTTACGGACGAGGACAGAAGAGAAGGGTCGGTTACCGTAGACTCAGGGAACGCGACTTTAACCATGGGTTGAATGCGGGGCAACTCAGGACACGTATGGGTGGTGTGACCAACGACATCACACAAGGCGCAAGGCTTTGCGGGCGGAGGAGGAGCTGGGTCAGTCGGGGTGGCCTTTTCTTTGGATGCCCCCTTGCGAGCTTTGCCTTTATTTCCTGGAGCTGTCACCACAGGGGTAGGGTCCTGGGGAGGTGTGGGGGGCATGGTAGCAACGGAAGAAGCAAGGGGGACCAGTTGAACCAGTGTCAAAGCAAGATAGGGTTTGGGGTGACCAGGTGGGGTAGCGGCTGGAGGGTCAAGGTACCAGACGGGTATGCCCAGGGTCAGGTTAGGGAGAGAGAGGGTGGCCATGACAGGGACCGTATAGACTCCGGGAGGGGGAGCCAGGAAAGGTATTTGACAGGCGGGATAATGACCAGGAGGTACAGCTCCGAGCTGGTTGAGGCCTGGGGGAACCGACCCGGGAGGATAGAGGGGTTCAGAGATATCAGCTGTAGGATAAGAGCCAGAGGGAGGAGGTCCGGTTGGCTGAGATGAATGGCTAGGAGCGGGTTGCGGTGGGCCAGGTTGAGTCTGAGGTTGCTGACTAGCCGAAGCGGGTCGCTTAAGGGTAGCTTGAGACAATTGCATCATGCAAACATTCGATAAGCTGGGATCAGAGATATGATGAGGAGGGAGACCAAAGAAAGTTCCAAGCAGGGAGGAGTCTTTGTAGATGCCGGGAGAGACACTGGTCAAGGAATCGACGGTTTGCTTATAGGCTACAGAAGATATGGTCGTCTCTGGGGAGGTCTGAAATGGTGGCTCATGATAAGTCAACTGGTCGATGGTGACTATGTTTCCATTGTGAGGAAAATACATCTTGCGAAAAACCGCGGATGGGACAGCAAACATGGCATAGGTGTAGCTTCGCCCCAATAGAATGTTGTAGTCTAGAGGGGCGTCGATGACTTCGACGTCAACGCAAACAGTCTTACCGGCAAGCGTGATAGGACAATTACGAAAAAGGCCAATGGGCTGGGAGGCGTGGCCGTCCCACGCTCGAAGGGTGATCGTGGAAGGGGCCAACTCAGGATATTCGAGTTGCTTCCAAACCGAAGCGGACATCACACAGGTGGATGCCCCCTCATCAATTATGCACTGAGCAACATTGGCATTTCGGATTTTGACTGGGATTTGGAAGGTGACGGAAGGAGGAAGAGAAGGATGTTCTAATTGATGGGCGTCGAAAACAATAATTTTGTCATCAGCAGGATCTACAGTGCCCACGGAAGATAGCAGAGCCTTCTTTTGGGAAGGGCATGACTGGAGGAGTTCCAATGTGGAAATGGCAGCAGGAGATTGCACCAAATCATCTACTATGCTATACGAATGAGCAACTCGACCAGAAGCAGCATTTCGACGTAATGGTCCCTTGGGAATCTTGGTATGAACCTCAACTTTGGGTTGAGGGATATGTAAGGGACCATTGGATGTCAAAAGAGGCTCTGTAGAACCGGAAGAAGGGGACTCGAGGGCAGAATGAGCGGAAGGCTTGGGGTACTAGCGAGCCCGAGTTTGAAGGTGAAGGTCGACGGTTGGGGATGGTTTAAAGTTCATCATGAGGATCTGGTAATCGGAGGAACCAGAAGGGGAAGGTTGAGTGGCGACCTGTCCGTCAGGTGGTTGGGTAGCCACGAATCCTTGCTGAGGGAAAGGATCAATAAACACAGCTGGTTGAGTAGTGGTCACATTAGGGGGAGCATGAGGGGAGGCATGTTGTCCTCGCAATGTGGCTTGAGACTCCCACATCTGTCGCATTTGTGGTAAGAGGGGACAATCGTGGGTGTAATGACCGTAAACACTGCAACACGAACAAGGCTTATTTGTGCGAAGAGGCCTGTCTGGCTTGAGCTGAGTGCCCTGTTGCTGGTTAGCAATGTTAGGGTCAATACCTTGAGGATTGGGTCCACGAGTACCAGGGGTAGATTGATTTGGATTGCCTCTCCGCCTTCTTTGAGAAGAAGGGGGATTAGTCGCGCCCTGCTGTGCAAAGACTTGCCCTCGAGGGGGCTGTAGGTGCTGTTGCGGGGGTGGAGGAGGCAAGGGAGGTGGAAGCGCATATGATGGAGGAGCTGGCGCACCAGGCTGCGGATAATGATAATGGTTAGGTTGGGCAACATTGAGGTAAGCAGGAGGTTGGGAAAAAGGATGAGACATGCCGTATCCTGGATACATGCTACTTGGAGGGGGAAAAGTGCTAGAGGTGCTGGCCCCTCCCGGAGGGAGACCATAGCCCATAGGAGGTTGAGCATACGGATGAGAAAGGGCTCCAACGATATCGTCGGCGGAATGAGATGCCCCCAGGGCGTTAGCGCCACCGGGCCTGGGGAGGTCAGGAAGGACAGTATAAACATAACCAGACTGAGCGTAGATCAGGTCATATATCAAGGCTACTTGGAGGGCGGCTTTTTCGGTTTGAGGGAAATGGGAGGCGACATCTTTGCCAATGGGAGGTAAGAGAGTGCGAAGGAACCAGTCCATATAAACCCGATCTTCGAAGGGGGGAGCTCGACATAAGCTTCGTCTTCTTCACCATTCCTGGACATGAGTGGAAAGGTGGGTCGAAGAGGTTTGCTTGAAAGAAGTCAAAAGCTCTGTACCAATATCGTATCGGAGAGGGAGCTGGAAATAGGATAAAAAGGCTTGGGCAATGGTCGCAAAGGTGGTATGGGAAGAGGTGGCTTGGTCAACATACCATTTAGAAGCTTTGCCAGTAAGTGTGCGTTGGAACAACCGAAGACGGATGGAATCATCGGTAATGGAGTTAGAGGAACACCACATGTGGAAAGATCAGACATGGTTGGTTGGATCTTCTCCAGCAAGGCCTTCGAACTTAGGGATGTCGGAGGGGAGCTTGGTTGGCATAGTAGGCCAACCAACATCGTGGCGGATAGGGTCATTGATCAACTGATTGAAATCGGGGAGGCTGAAGCCTGCCATGTATGGGAGCAAAGGTGTAGCCGAGGTAGTTCCTGTGGTGGTTCCGCTAGTAGTAGTCCCGGCATTAGGGCCAGGATTAACGCTAGCGTTAGGCCCTGGACCAGACATAGTGAAGGTGATAGGGGGAGGACCAGAAGTCAAAGGAGAACCCAATGAATCAGAAGAGGAGTCGGAGTGTGGACTCGAAGGAGGAATAACTCGACGATGGCGGGAAGGAGTAGGTTGACCGACCGGAAACTGAGGGTGAAGGCCAAGAAGTCTCCGGGATGTGCACTTTGGGGGCGCAATGGTGACAACACAAACACGACATGAGGGGAAGAAGAACGACCGGCAAAGGCATGGAGGTGCAGAATCAAGTGATTACAATGTCGAAACAAGGGCAAAAAGGTGCAGTGTCAATTGATTTTAAAGTATTTTCCTGGCGGTGTAAACCAAGCTCTTCTTCGCTTAGGGTGAGTGTGTGGCATGATTTAATTTTAATTTTTAAACCCTTTTCGTTTTGAGAGCAAGAGAAAAAGTGTGCTGTGTAACTGAAAATAATGTTGCAAAAAACAGTATATAATGCTGAAATAACAGAAAATTAATAGCTACTAGTGCATCGATCCAACCCAAGAAGGCGGGTCTCTCAAAAATAATCTAAAAGAGGGAAAAAAAACTAGTCAAAACACACTACAAAGAGGCCAATAGATCTAGGGTCGAAAGGGACAGGGATCTAAAGGAGAAAGATGCTGAAAAGAGGTGCAGATCACAGCCAAGAGGCAGAGGCAAGGTGGCTGGAAAAAAGGAGGAAATTAGCAAAAAGCAGAAGGGACAAGGAGGAGGCCCTAAAGGTAGATCCAAAAAAAACTTCAGGAGGTGATTTGAAAGGGAGGAGAGCTGATTAAAAGGGATCTGAAAAGGAGGTATCAGATCTGGAAAATGGGCGGCTGAAACTTTGAAAACAGATACCTGAAACAGTTAAAACTCTTCCACCAAAAGTGGAGGGTACTGAAGCCATAGGGGGCTATGTTCCCACTTATATGAGCAAAACAGATCAGAAAGAGGTCGAAACGGGCTGAGACAGAGGCTGGAAAACCTTGACAGAAGCTTCAGAAAAACCCAGAAAAATTGCGGAAAAAAAGCAGAAAAATTGGCAGGTCGCATGTTCTGACCTGTTTTCTGTGCAGGTCGCAGATACTGGGCTGAAAAGTGTGACCTGGAGGTCCAGGTCGCAGGTTTTGGGCTGAAAAGTGCGACCTGAAGCTTCGGGTGTCCCGGCGGCAGATTTCCGGAAAAGTTGCCATCTCAGTTGCGGCTGATGTCTGTCACCTGCGCAATAGGGCCAAAAACACGTGGAAGTTAGAAATTTTATTGTTTTAGGGTTTTATAGGTGAAAAACAACATGAAAATAGGAAAAACAAAAAGCTGAAAAGAAACCCTAGGGTCTGAAGTAGCTGGATATGCAGGAATATGAAAAATGACAGCGGTCGTAATTGAAAACTCGTGTGGAGTCGCCAATTGTTAGTATGAATCTTTTGTCGAAGTGTACAAAAAAATACAACTTTAGCTACACATAACTAATAGCCCTAACATCAAATATGGCTGCCAATATCTTCAGATCTGCAGTTAGTTGACCAAGAGAAGTGCTGCAAAAACCAGATCTATGCATAAAAAGACATTAAGCAGTAAAAAGAAGGTTTTGCTCCATATATCCAATAGACAAGACAAGAACAATTTTTGAAAGAATTTTTTGTATTAAGGGCACCTGGAAGGAAAACAAGAAGGTGTTTCCAATTCTCCTCAATGGGATGGGTTCTTGGAAGTCCTCAGCACTTCAGATCTAGCATTTCTCTCTCCTGTTGGTGTAGAAAACCCAGACAAAGATAGAACTCAAAGGGAGCTCACATAGAAAATAATGAAGAATATGACAATGATAATGGCTCAAAGTCAGACCAAGAGTTTAGATCCAGAGTGATCTAATAGGCAACAAAAGGTGAAGAATGGTAGGAAAAACCCTCCTATTTATAACAAAATATTGGGTCATTCTAGAAACCAAATCTAGATCCACCTTTTATGGAATATTTTATTATATTTGTTGGAGGGAAAAAGTATTTGACTTGGGTCAAATCCCTTTATTTGTGAACAATAAATAAATAAATGATTTATTTATCATTTTAAGGAGGTGGTTAAAAGATAATCAAATAAATAATGATTTATTTAATTATTTATGGGTGATTTAGTCATATTTATCAAGGAATATTATTTAAATAAGGTTTAAATAATTATTCCTAGAAAATAATAAGATAAATAAAGATTTATCTAATTAATTTCTTTGTTTTGGGTTAAACATGACCAGGAAAATCAAACAAATATAGGTTTGTTTAATATTTCCTTTTGGGGTTTCCTGTTTAGACCATAAACAATCTAATAAATGTGTTTTATTAAGTTATTTTACATAGTGAAGGCAATTTTAATTAGGGTAAAATTGGTCTTACATGGTGTACTTGGGTCCATCTAATGATAGTAGGTGAGATGACCAAAAAATGGTATAACAGTCCCTGGGGTACTTTTGCATACAAGAAGATGCCTTTTGGTCTTAAAAATGCTGGGGCTACGTTTCAGCGGGCCATGTCATATGCCTTCCACGACATCAAAAAGATTATCGAGGCGTATTTGGATGATTTAGCTGCTCATTCTCGAAAGAGGATGGATCATCCTGCTCACCTCCGTCAAATATTTGAACGGTTTCGTTTATATAAGATTAGGTTGAATACGAACAAGTGCGTTTTCGCGGTTACATCCGGTCGGTTATTGGGATTCATTGTGTCTAGGGAAGGGATTAGGGTAGATCTCTTCAAGGTGGAGGCAATACTTCAGTTGCCTCCCCCGTCCTCTGTTCGTCAACTTTAAAGTCTACAAGGAAAGTCTAATTTTCTTCGGAGATTTATCGTAAATTATGCTGAAGTTACCAAGGGATTTATGAGATTGTTGAAGAAGGGAGTTCCATTTCTTCGGGATGACTTCGCTCAACGCTCATTTGATGCTTTGAAAAAAGCATTGACCTCTGCTCCTTTATTGAGTGCACCTGATTATAGCAGGGATTTCCTTTTGTATCTTGCAGCAGCAGAATCTACTATTGGTATGGTTTTGGTTCAGGAGGATGATGCTCTTGCAGAGCATGTTATTTACTATCTTAGTCGAGGCTTGGTAGGACCTGAACTCCGGTACACTCCGATAGAAAAGTTAGCTTTGGAAGCTGTTCATGCTGTGCAGCGACTCCGACATTACATTATTCTACGAAAACTTATGTTTTTTCAGCAGCCAATCTATTTCAGTTTGTCCTCAGTATGCGAGTGATTGGGGGCAAATACAATAGATGGATTGTGATTTTGCAGGAATTTGATCTTGAGTTTATGTCTGCCGAGTCCAAGAAATCATTAGTTTTTGCGGAATTGATCTCCGAGTTGCCCTGTTGGGAAGAAATGATTTATGATGAATCATTCCCGGATGAAAATTTGTTTCTTATCTCTTCACAAGATCCTTGGTATGGAGATATCATTGTGTATCTTCAGACTGCAAAGTTTCCCTCTACTTTTTCGAAAGATGAGCGCCGTAAGTTGCGTCACTTGGCTAAGAATTACTTGATCATTGGTGATGCTTTATACCGTCGAGGGGTTGATTCAGTCCTGAGACGTTGCTTAACTCTCGAAGAAGCTGAGGCTGTGCTGAATGATTGCCACAGTGGAGCTTGTGGTGGTCATTTATCTGGGCTTGCTACAGCCCAAAAAATCTTGCGTGCTGGGTACTTTTGGCCTTCGATTTTCAAAGATTGTGTGGAGTCGGTCAAAAAGTGTCATCCGTGTCAAGTTTATACTCGAAAAATGTGCGCTCATCCAGCTCCGCTTTTTCCAGTCATTACTGTCGGTCCCTTTACAAAGTGGGGTATTGATTATACTACTTGTAACCTGCCTTCGGCTAAAGGTCACAAGTACATTATTGTAGCAATAGACTACTTTACGAAGTGGGTCGAGGCTATGCCTACTTTTGGGAATGATGGTGAGACTGCAGCTCTTTTTCTTTTCAACCAGGTTATTGCTCGTTTTGGTATTCCTAGAGAGATTGTCACTGATCATGGCAATCATTTTCAGAATAGCATGATGGCTGAGTTGGCTCTAAAATTAGGTTTCCGGCAAGAGCATTCATCTCTGTATTATCCTCAAGCCAATGGGCAAGTGGAAGCCGTGAATAAATCCTTGAAGACAATTCTTCAAAGGACAATTGATAAGGCTAGATCCAACTGGCATATTATGCTATATCCTGCACTTTGGGCATACAGGACGTCAGTGAAAACTGCAACTGGCTTTACTCCGTTTCAGCTAGTGCACGGGTTGGAATCCGTATTTCCCATTGAATGTGAGATTCCTTCTCTTAAATTAGCTGTTGAACTTCTTCCTGACACTTCTATTCTTGAAGAATGACTCCTTCATCTCGAACATCTCGATGAGTAGCGTCGGGATGCCGCCACGATGAATGAGGCGCATAAAAACCGAGTTAAAGTTTAGTATGATAAGGCGGTCAAGCCTAGGGTTTTTTCGGAAGGTGACCTTGTTTTGGTCTATGCCCAAGAAAAAGATGCCCTGGGGGCAGGAAAGTTTAAGTCTATGTGGTATGGCCCCTTTATCGTCAAAAAATTCCTCAAGAAAGGAGCATATACCTTGGTTGATTTTGAAGGGAACGAGTTGCCGGAGCCCAGAAATGGGCTCTATTTGAAGAAGTATTATGCCTAGGCTTCGGCCTGGCATGTTGCTTTTGTATATAGTAGTTTTGCTTTGTACATATCTGGTTGATTTTCGATCTTTGATGGGTTGGTGATGTTTTTGATCTGCTTTGGCAGGTTGTGTTGGATGTTATGAGTCATTTTGGTTTCACCGATGGTGCTAGTAGACACACCCGAAACTTAGCTTCTGTGGCTTGGGTACGTCATTATCCATCCGATCAGCTGTTAGTATCAAGAGTGGTCTGCATTGGTCCTGCTTCCAATAACATCGCAGAATACACTGCAGTTGTTTATCTACTCTCGGAGGCAATATCTTTGGGTGTTGATTCGTTGGTAGTTTTCTTGGACTCTCAGCTGGTGGTGTCACAGTTGAAAAATACTTATCGGGTTCGAGATCCATTTTTACTCCGGTTGTTCTTGAGGGTATGTTTGTTACAAAGATCATTTCAATTTTTAACTTTCATTCATATTCCTCGAGCTGACAATTGGCTGGCAGACTCATTAGCTAATCAAGCAATTGATTGGCACATTAATCATTCCATACAATAAAATTTAATCATCAAAAACATCATACATTTTGATACATTTGTCACATCACATCAAACATCGCTATATATATATCATCAAAGTGTTCAAAAAACTATACAAAATTTGGATCCATAAGTCATACAAAAAATTGGGCTTATGCCCCCGATCATGTTCAGGCTCAAAAAATATACAGTCATTTGATACATTATATCTATCTACTCCTAAGGTCCCTGCCCTGAAGTTGTGTTCCTATAGAAAACGATCGCAGTGGCGACTCGGCGGAATAACCGTACCCAGTCTCGGGGCACTCCTACCACCCGTCTCTGGATGGCTTCAGGCAGATCTTCCACTGCAGCCATAGGTACTTGGCGGGTTAACCCCTCCAAGTTCCTCTATACAGCCTGGAGGGTTCTGTCTGAATCTACTGTATCCGCTTCGCCCCTGCGACGCTTATGTCGTGGGCATCCCTCAGGTCGAACTGGTCCAATATATGTTTCATGATCATTTAAAAAATTGTAAGACATTTTGAATCCAATCAAAAACATCTTTGTTTTTCATTTTTTCACATATATTGAAAAAATCCAAAAAATTATATAACTCAAAAATTGCAAACTTACCGACTGTGCCCCATGCCGTGCCTGGTGGAAGGAAAAGATCTGGATCGCCACGAAAGTCCATCCCGGCATAGGGATAGTCATCCACATCGATGATTGTTTCTCTCCACCATTGGAAGAACTCATCATCCCAAGTGGTCCGGGGAACTTCACTTCCCCCCAATCTCTTCATCATGTCTGCCCAGCGGGAAATTTTTGGGTCTCTCGGGTTGCTGATGGTAGAGATCACTCTGGGTCTCAGTGCTAGAATCTTCTCGAAGAAGAATGTCATCAAAATTGTACCGTATCCAAAATGTTTTGTCTTTGTTTTTCGGATAGAAGTCAATTGTTGTTTCATGTTCATCAGTAGAGCTGTGCACCAATCATATACATGAGTTAAGCATTCCACTGCTATACTCATTTGCGTCCTGGATGCTTGGTGAAGAGAAGCTTATCCTGCTACTCTCCCAATGGTAAAAAGGAGGATTTTCATGTGCAAGTCTCGTAGATCTTTGATAGAAATTTGAGTTCCAACTTTCTTGGAACCCTCTATGCAGTACACGTGGACGTAATCTTCCACGGTTAGCCCTCCCAAAGGCTTACCATGCAAGTCTACTGGCTCCCCCCTCCGGGAGAGTCCAGTAATAAAATATATATCTTCCACTTCAATGCGTACGGGCATTTGATCTATAATGAAATAGTCTTCTTCCGGTTCCCAATAGTTCACAAGCATTTCGAGCAACCAGACATTACTCTTCATATTTGGCATTTTAAAAAACTTGAGCAATCCACAATTCCGAAGAATATTCAGTGATACTTGGTCCTGCATGACTTCATTGTCTATTGCAATGTGTTCACGCTCTCTCCATGATATGGTCATCCTGCAAAATTTCAATAATTCGTTCATTAGCTACGTATTTTTGATTTTTGGGTTGCGCATACGCGACTTTATTTGTGCACAATCGTGTGTATACGCGACTTGGTCATTACCAACCCGCGTATGCGCAAACCCGTGATTTTTAGCAAGAGATTCTACGGTGAAAATTCCTAAATTTTAATTTATGAACGGACAAAATGAATAGCAAGGATGGTTGATGAACTTACTTGACAAATTCATTGAAGATTAACGGTCGATTGCTCCTGTTTTGATGAAAAAGGCTTTTTTCTCCAGAGCACTTTTTCCCAAATCAGCAATGTAATAATGAACCAAATATGAGGTAATTTGTCTATTTATGCCCAAAAAGTTGAAAATTTTCGCAAAAAATTGTTATGCTTATTTTTTCAATCTATCTTAAGCTGCATAACCCGGATGCTTGGAAGTGCCCAGATTGGTATATTTTCAGGTACATTTTGACGAATTTGAGATTTTTTCCGGTTTTTGATCCATGACTGCTGACCCATCATGGCAGGTATATGATCTTCACTAGCATATAGGTTAGGGAATCCAATTTCCGTTGCATTTTGCATACTAGCCTCCATTCTGATCACTTTCCATAGGGTCGATCCCATCAGGTCATGAGTATTACACCCATTTCACTCGCCGATTATTTAATCATGACTTGGTGGTAGAGCCTTCCTTTACATGGGCTTCCTAGTTAGTTCCTCGCTATCACTTGTTGCCCATGCTGTGTTTTATGTAGGCTCAGGAATCCTCTTTAGTCCTGCCATGACTTATGTGTTGAAGCTTCATTCTTCTTCTTCCTCACTATCATTTTTCTGGCTATTACCCTAGAGGCTCCCCGGTGTTGTTGAGTTGTATTACTGCATTGCATATTGGCTACTTGTTTATCCTGGCCTTTAGCCGACTTCATTTGGACTCGATGTTTAAGCCAACTTTTGACCTTGACTATCTGTACAAGTTAACCATTGCATGCACTTAGCTATCGCGACTTGACACCCTTTTTACCCATGGATGGAACATTCCTCTGAGTATCGCTTACCAGTTTCCGCCACCTTGCATTGAGCATAGGATCGTTCCAATCCCAGGAACTAGTGCATCTGTTTCTTGATACTCGTTCTATCCATTGTACCATAGCATTATTTTATTCTTTTTTCAGGCTTATTATATGAAAAAGACAAAAAAAAATCAAATATAACAAAAAGAGCGGGAACGGGATGTAACTTCGTTATTTGACGGAAGTACAATGTTAGTTTATCGTCCTTGAACAAAGCATATACACTTATATATCTTTCTTCCATTTGGGATGGTTTTAGTTTTGACCTAGGTTCAGCCTTTACCTTGTTTCACTTGTCAGTCCTCCCCCGGTTGGTTATCTCTTCCAATCATATGGAGAGTTTGTTCTGCCTCCTGCATAACAGACTTATACAGTGTCACTTTTTACTGCCATGGTCATCATGAGTCGTGATTTTGTTCAAGGGAAGTCTAACCAGAGTCGGCCATTCTGCGGTGTCTATTGACTCATTATTTAGTCGGCCTTCCCGGTCTTGTCAGTATCTTGTTCTATCACATCATATGTTTTGGTCCTCTGCTCGTGCTGGTTTGAGAAGGTCTCCATTGACTTCTTGCTGGCGGGTTTGTCTCTTATCGACTACGACACATTGCTCTGAGAGCAAACCTAGAGCTGCACCCTGGCCCTATTTCCATCATTGATAGGTGACCTTGTGCTCAGAATTTGATCATCATTATGGGTCTTTGACTGAGTGGTTTCCCTTGTGTTCGACGTCAGCATACATTATCAGACTTGGGATTCGTGCAGTACCTTGATTTCCATTTGACCCTATTGGTGGATATCTCGCCTCTGTGTCAGCTTTCATTATTGGTTGGTTCAGAGGGTTTCTTCCATGTGCTAGCTTCATCTTGTGCATGTCGGAAACATACTTCGGTTTGGTTCCATCACTCTACTTCGTCCGATTCCTTCCAAATCTTGGCCTGCGGGTTACACTCGCGCTGGACTGATGTGGGATGCCTTAATGCCTTCCTTCCAACAGATCTTTTCCCATTGACTCCGACTCATTGCTCTGGGAATAAGGTCTAGAGTCTTTTTGTCAGTACCTTAGGGTTTGCAGTCATCAGTGGCAGACTCTTTGCTATCGACAGTGGGGATTCATCATTGCCTCCTGATTGGTAGGTTCTCTCAAGTGTTTGACTTCAACTCATTCATTCGCACTTGCTAGATTGTACTAGGGCACCTTGACACTCATTTTCATTATTGATGGGTTGTCTCGCGTTGGTTAACGGTATTCATCATTGACCAGTAATCTAACGATTTCTCACATGGTCGACTTCAACTCATTTATTCCCATTGTGTAGAATTGTGCCATAGTGATCGGTGAAGAGCTCGGGTTGCATCAGCATTTCTCGGTTCACTTTTGACAGTCCATTTAGTTTCTGCCAGTGATGTCGTTCACCCTTATATGTTGCAGTGTCAGTACAACAGCATCCTATATGTTGGCTCCCGAGTTGCGTGATTGTACCGTTTTTTCCACCCCTTATGATTTGGTACTTGGAGATTCAGTTACCTATATGATCAGACATCCAGTTTTAGCATCATTGATTAGCTTTCTATATGTGATACTTGGACATTGATTCAGACTTATACTTCCGGGCCATGCTCAGATGATTCATTGTGTACTTTCAGTTCAGCTACACTTGTATACATGTTGGATCTATTCTGTACTTTCCATATGATGTATTTTTGACTGAGCATGGGTATGCCCGCCTCAGCATGAGTTGACTCTCTGTTTTCTTTCATTGGTTTTTGGCAGGCTGAAATCCGGTGAAGTCCTCTCTTGTCCTTGCGAAGTTCTTTCTATGTGCATAATACATTTCGGCCATCATGTACCCCTTATGACCTCATATATTAGGGGGCATCTGTTATAGCATCATTTTTCACCCTCAGGTGATTCATGATTGTCTTTATGGCTTTGGGCACCCATTCCTATAGACTTGAACAAATTCACTAAAAAACAGTGTTAAAATTCCCATACGCGGGTATGCCCAGACTTTTCCACGTGTATACGCGAGTCCACATGTAATTTTCCGCGTATGCCATTAAAAACATTAAAAAATATATAAAATTCCCTATTTTCGGGCTGGGTTGATGGTTACTCCAATAGTTCAACCACCCCAGTACGTGGCCAACTGTTTCCAACTGACTGAAACTACTTTGAGGGAGTATAAAAGCCCCTCATGTGCATGGCCTAAGGGGGAGAGAAATCTTATAGATATTATACTCTGTTGGAATCCCTAATTCAAGTCTGATTCCCCGTGCCTCCTGCACTTTCCCAGATTTATACAGGAAACCCTTGTTTCCTGGAGATGTTCATCCGTTTATATGCCATCTCGAGTGCACAAGTCTTGAAAGTATCTTAGTGAGGCAAGGGCGGGACGGATCCGGACGATGGTCTGCTCGAAGATCGTGGAAGGATTCAGGTGATCTCTCCACTCTTTACTTCTGTACATGATGTTCGTAATAATGAAGAACCATCTTGTTCCTGAACTTCTGTGTTAGTATCTATTTGTATATGTGAAAAGATTGATTATTAAGCATTTATTATCGTTTATATCATATTTCACATGGATTACACTAACTTTTAGGAGAAATATATGTTGTACAACTAGGTTTTCGTGCATGTTCTTTCTTGTTTCCCGGGTTGGAGAGGAAGAAGGGTTGCTGGGGGTTTGGACCCCGCGGGATCTACATCAAACGTAGGACTATGGGTGAGTTATGCTATCATTGTTATCTAGTTTTTTGCATTCAAGTATGGTTGTGTGTGAGTCCTTCTGAATAGCATGCCCTGCACTGTGGAGGTTTTGACCCAACAAACCTCTAGGGTGATTTTCCCCGAAACAATGAGTGGCATCGTCATCATAGAATGGTTAAGACATTTGTTCCCGATCAGCTCCTTGCTGAGTGGTTCATTAATTTCCTATTATGATATATAACTGAGGATGTGGCTAAGGGTGGCATCATCACTGAAGAGCAGGTCATTTCTACGAGAAAATTCCCAACGCGTCACGACCTAATTTTACTATTCCTCATCCATAAAAGGACTCTCATGATGGAGACGTTATGATCGGTACTACAAGCACACATCACACTATTGCATCTAATCCTGCATCGTCTTCTAAAATCCATGCCATGTCATCTGACAAGGGGAAAAGTGACAAGAAACTCAGAAGTAAGAAAAAGGGGAAATCAAAGAAAAATCAAACTTCTACCACACAGGAAAGGTCATCTGATCAATCGACTAGAAATCGGAAACCTTGTTACCCTTGCATAATCTCTAATGAGGAACACATTGTTTGGGACTTTCCTCACAGTGCTAAAGTCTCAAAAATGGTTAAGACTTCACATGATTCAGCTGTGTTGATAGATCCATTTCCAAATCCAGAAACAAATGTGTTTTCCGCGGATCCAGCTTCTAGTTCACAAGTTCTTACACTATCTATCACGAAGCCATCGACTAATGTTTTGGTGTCAACGCGTAATAAATATTACGATAGTTAGGCTACTGATCAACCTAATACCTCGACCATGAATCCGTCTATGGAATCAATACCACTACCTGTTATTCCTGAACTAACAATCAAGCCACTGAAGCGAGTCGTTCATAAATCGAAATTTAATCCTTGAGCAAGAGTTGCTCAAAATTATAATATAGTTGAATATTTGGCTCAAGGTGCTAAAAAATTGTCCCTCCCAGAAACAGGCTTTGTTGTTGGCAATTGGTGGAATTGATCCAACATATTCCAATATCATAATCTTTAATCACACAGGCTATGTGCCACAAATACCCGCAGAATTGGCATTATCCATCCAAGTAAATGTTCTCAATCACCTTGTTCATCGTAATATTATTGATGAGGGAGAATCTATTTGCATTATGTCTCTAAACTGTTGGAAGTCACTTGGCTCGTTGTGCCTATCTCAATCGCCAACAACATTGAAAAATTTCAACAGACATACATATAAGCCTTTTGGTATTATTAATAACCTGCATGTTGAACTAGGGGGAAAAACAGTAAATGTTGAACTTGAGGTCGTTGACAGACCCCTTGACTACAATATTTTGCTTGGAAGGCCATGGGTATATGTTATGACTACGATCGTATCTGCATATTTTAGAATGATCTCCTTTCCACATAAAGGTGTCATCACAATCATAAAAAAACTATCCTTCTTTTCCCCCAATTCCCAGGTAACTGGAAGTGCTCCGTTAGTTCACGCACCCCAACTCACACTTCAGAACATTGGTATAGGTCTCTTAAAGGATTCCACTATCATGGGAACCTTTTCATTACCGCCGCTTGCAACGTCAGCAGAAATTTCAAGCATAGAAACCTACTACATGATCTCTTCCACTCCATCTAGCTTAAGGAAGAGTACGGGTGATTCTGAAGTTGTTATGTTGAATGATTTTTTTCCACCCAGCCCAATTGAGCTGGCATAGTAATAAATCTATCTATCTTGGGTGGTGAATCCAAAATCATCGTCACCGGTCGTTTGGGTTGATCATTCATTAGATTATGGTATTGCATCTAATCCTTTTTCCTCAACTTTCTTGACAGATGAGAATATTATGGAAACCATGATGTTA